>AWOL01S0002259.1:35870-85252 GCA_000715115.1 Nicotiana otophora
TACACCTTACTATCATGGTCATGTGGTACTTTGTATGGCACTAGTCCATAAATACCGGGTATTATAGCTCAGACCGTATTTTATCCCAAATTGACAAACTTCAACGAAACTCATTTTCTTTGATTCGTTTACCCTTTAACTTTCACGGCACTTACTTATCGCCTGCTTTAAATGGCACAAATGCTTATAACCTCACACATAATCTCATTCCCGAGTCTACGTCAATTAACTTACGACGAAACTTTAATGTATGAAAACGCAAAATGTAACAACTTCATAATCACCTTCACAATCTTGAATGACAAAGTCTGCCAGAAGAATGAATTTATCATCCCGGATCAAAACATCTTCAATCACACCCAACAGCCTTTTCATGCTACGATTGGCCATTTGCAATATCATAGAAGTGGGTATTGGTTGTCCAATCCACAAAGTCTTGAAAACTGAAAAGGGCATCAAGTTTGTACCTGCCCCAAGATCACAAAGAGCTTTACAAAACTCGGCACTTCCAATTGTACAAGTAATTGTGAAAGCACCGGGATCCTCCAACTTAGGAGCCATTGAATGAACAATCGCTCTCACTTGATGAGTGTCACAAAATTCATCGACTGCTTCTTTGTCACAAGATCTTTCATAAAATTTGCATAACTGGGCATTTTTTCCAAACCTTCTACCAATGACACATTGATTGAAAGACTCATCATCATTTGAATGAACTTCTTGAATTGATTCTCACCCTTTTACTGGGAAAGTCTTTGATGGTATGGAGGTGGAGTATTAGGCAATGGTGCCCTTGACTTTTGCACTACTAGATCCGGTATGTCAATGATGTGTTCCCTAGACGGATTCACCTCCTCTTGAGTCTCTTCCACACTATCATATATATCAAACCGAACTTTCTCATTTGGTTGAGCAACATTGTTCGGGATCTATTCTTCTTGCATTATATTATCATCATCAGAAAGTCGCCTTCCACTTGAGGTGGGTGCATTCCCGCCTCATCCACTTTGTGATAACCGCCATAGCATGCCCCATATTGGTACCACCCTTTGGGTTTACCACCGTGTCACTTGTTAGTGCACCCTTAGGTCAAGAATGTAGAGTTTTGAGAGATTTGCCCCATTGAACTTCTTGATTGCGGATTAATGTGTTGTGTGAGGAAAGTTGGGTATCCGAATGGGCATTCTTTTGGTGGGTTTCTCAGTTGTTGATACATTGGGGGCCTTTGTAAACCCGACCCCCAGCAGCCTTGATTGTTACCCCAACCACGTTGGTTGTTGCCTCCCCAATTTCCTTGGTTGTTTCCACTACAGTTTCCTTGATTGTTGTTGTTATGCCAATTCCCTTGATTGTTAGAACTCCAATTTCCATGATTGTTTTGTTGTCACCATTATTGTTGGTTTGGGCCTTGGATATTGTTTCTTTTCCCTTGAAAATTGTTGACATATTGCACTTCCTCCTCTTGCTCATTATAAGAATCATCTTGAACAAAACTTCCATCACCTTGCATATAGTTGTCCACTCAAGTTTTCATTTGTGGATAGTTAGTCCGCTTCTTGTTCACCATAACATTCACTCTCTCCATAGCATGAACTTTCTTAGATTTAGTTGAGCCTTTACTAGTTGAGTCATCATAGTGGTCAATTCGGCAATGACATGCCCGTGGTCTTGCAATTATCTATGGAGGTGGATCATATTTGGATCACCTTGTGGGACATTGGCACGGGATTGCCAAACCGATGACGTATTCTCCATCTCATCTAGAGTGTCACACGCCTCTGCATAAGGCCTAGTCATAATGTTGCCAGTGGTAAGTTGATTCACTACATATTGATTGGTTGTGTTAATCCCACGATAAAAGGTTTGTTGCAACATGTTTTCCGTCATATCGTTGATGGTACATTCCTTAACTATTGTTCCATAGCGCTCCCAAATTTCATGTAGTGGTTCATTCGGATGTTATTTGAATGCCAAGATCTCATCTAGAAGTGTAGCCATGTGCCCCGGAGAGAAAATTGGCAATGAACTTGGCCGCCAACTCATCCCAAGTGTGAATTGAATAGTTCAGCAAACGTTCCAACCAATCTAAAGATTTCCCCCGTAGAGAGAAGGGAAAAAGCCTTAGCCTCAATGCATCCTCGAAAATATTGGTTTTGCTTTCTTCCACAACATGTATCCAGAAAGCCTTTCAAAAGTCTGTAAGCATTTTGAGTTGGAGCACCGGTAAGGAAACCCCGTTGCTCAAGTAAAGTGAGAATCACATAGGTGATTTGAAAGTTGCCCGCCCTAATACGGGGAGGCACTATTGCACTAGCATAACCTTCATTGGGAAATATATGACGTGGAGATGCTTGTGGTGGATATGGTGGAGATGGGGGGAGAACGGGCATGTTGTCTTGTGGTCCCCAGCCTCTTTGTTGTGGCACTTGACATACCTCATCGAGTTGTTCCTACTCACCATCCAANGTGGTCCCCGGCCTCTTTGTTGTGGCACTTGACATACCTCATCGAGTTGTTCCTCCTCACCATCCAAGTCCCCCAAAGGCATATTTCCGAGCTCATTGTTTGCCATGATTGTACCTAAGATTTCTTAAACACATTCGTAACACGTAAGAGAAAGAAGGTATGCCAAAAACACACTCAAATATATAGCTAACATCGTTTATGCTCCCCGGCAACAGCGCCAAAAATTGATCCATTCCCAATCCACACTCAACAATGAATGGAAGAGACCATTGGAAGAATAGTACCCAACTATGAGTCGGGGTGTATTTGGTCAGGGAGCTAAAATGGGTGTTGGAGTATACTTGATACGTGAAGACGAAACAGCTTAAATACACTTCCAATCAAGCTGGTTTTGCTAATTTCTTTTAGAAACTACACTATCAATGATCAAATAGAGAAACAAAATTTGAAATTGACTAATTGTTTTTGGTTGTTATCAAATAGGCAAAAGGGCCTAGGGATGTAACCTTTGTGTAGGTGTTCGCCTAATGGGTTTATTCTGTTAACACTTGTTATAGTAATTGGGTTGTATTATAGCTCACAACTCTAAGTTACCCACTCAATACCTCTCAGCCATAGAGTGATTTTCCTCAATTTGAATTTCTCAAGCCCAAATGAGTATCAAGCTAAATAGTTGATATGAGCTCATGTCGGTTTTTCCCTATCTCAAGTTCAAACCCTTTATTTAGGCTATTCAAATACTTAACTAGCCAATTTCTCGTTAGCCAAGTTTTCTTGGACTAGATCCCTCTTTCTTAAGTAAAGACCAAGTCAAAGAGGAATGAATCAATGTTTGCAACCATTAAGTCTAAAATTAAAGTATGAACAAGGATAAATAACAAACACCCAATCATAAACAAGCATTAAATTAGACACTAGGGTTCGGTTCCAACCATTAAATTAAGTTCCATGTGTGGTCAGCACATTGCTTAAGTCTGCAGGTTGAGAGATTTTGCTGTCACACAATTTGATTTGCGGCTGCACTTTAGCTTCTGCGATCGCACAAATCATGTGCGGTCTGCACTTCTGGTAAGGTTTCAGTCTTGGTCATTTTACACACTCTCTGAACTTTTTGATTCTTGTCAGTGCGACCATGTTCTGCGGCCGCACAAATTGTGTTCGGTCCGCACTTCTCTTCAATCACTTCTGGGCTTCTACATAAGATCTGCGGCCGCAAATAGAATTTTGTGGTCAACACTTTCTTTTACGGCCGTAAAAATAATTTGCGGACTACACATCTGGTATGTTGTGCTCTTTCTTGACTTGTGAGCCGAAACACTCCTTTTTGAGTTGGATTTCTTCATTAGAGTCAAAATTTCCAATATTCCTGCAATTTGCACACTTTCATTAGTTTTGGGAAAACAATTCGGACTAAAACTAAAGCATGAAGGTACTAAAGTGGTCAAAATCCACACTTATCAATACACCACAAGCAGGAAGACCATAACCAGGGCGCAATCAACCATTCAACACCAAGGGCCATCTCGCTCGAATTCCGCCATAAGGCCCAAATAGAACCACATCATGTGTGTAAATAGTCAACGGTCTCACAAATCATTGTAGCATAAGAGAGTAATACATGAAAAATATCATAAAAAGTATAAGATCAACTCTAACATATGACACTCCCTCAATAATAACTATGCTGAGTAAACAAAGCCAACCCGATGTAGAACACACATTCTCATTAGACCTACCAATGGCCTCAGAATCAATTCCGATACGCACGAAATCGATAAAGAACCTCCAAAAAGTCCACATTAACCTATCCATAACACATTCACTCAGCTGTCAACCTCTCAACATACCGTCACTGTCTACAACCAACGAACAATCTACCTTTGAGAACCCTCATAGTCTTTAAATCCCTGGAATACATGAATATCCACGTCCGATCCCAACTCCACCACTCAAATGAACGATACATCCCTCATACACAATCACCTCACAATAAATATTTCCATAATTCTTCCTTGCCACATAGCAAAATCTGAACATCAGTAGTCAACCAATAACCAGGCGATTACCGTTATACCAGTTAAGCACCTGCAAGTCAAACACAACGCGCCTTCTAAAATATGCATCATTATCAGGTGATACATACAGTGCCAACATCCTTCTAAAAGACCATCAATGCTGTCTAAAACTCCTAACCTTCAATTCAAAGTTGAACCGCAACCTTGTACATGCAAACATTAATCCCACACGTCTTACCACATCTATCATGCCAACATAAGAAAAATATGAGAATGCCATTATCATCCCGGAATTATAAGTCGGACACATATTCTATCAGTCAGAAACCTTCCACTTGACCCCCATCCAAGAAACAATCACAACACCCAACATATTCCTCATCGCTATGGAAAACATCCACCCCAAGCTGCGGTTGAACTCATTGGGAGCTCTTCGAAAGCCATTAGCACAAACCCAAGCCATCAGAACTAATGAAATCTATGACCATGCCAACCCGAATCACTACCAAGCTGACCCCATTCTTTTAATTCTCCTCGACGTGCCTTCAAGTTAACACTTCTTGTTGACAGTACACTACGATCCATAACCAAAGCTCATCACAAGAGATCCTAGCATGAATCCACGTCATCCTAAATCCCATAAGACACTGTATTCCCTCTTAAGAATCCAATAATACCACAACCAAAATGACAACACCAAAGAGACCGTTTGTGAATCTGAAGTTGTTTCTTTAACCTCTGAAGTGCTGAAATGTAGAATCATTAATGATACATAAATATTAAACTGATTAGAAATTCTTTTTTAAGTCATCAACTCTACTGTAATCTCAAATGCACTGCCAATATCAGCCGAACAACTTATGCTCAATCAGCACCCAAATACCTCATGATTAAACCCCATCTTACGAAACCATGTGAATTCCTTCTCTGTGCATACTACATCAACCACGAATAACAAACCCGAATCATTCCAAGATTTCCAATATCCCACAAAGTATAGCACATCATGCATCTAGCAATTTCCTCATTCGAGTCATCCTCACAATCAACCTCTTCAAGTCATAACCGATCCATAAGTATGCCTTAGACCAAAACTAACATAACACATGACCATGCAACTGATCATCGACAACAGACTCCCCCACTTGGTTCGAAGCCACATAACTTAACAATCGATAACCCACAATTCCTTTACTCTATAACTGCCATAATATCTCACTGTAATTCAACTATGTCCTTCATACGCTCATGTAGCTCTAACAATAAAAATAGCTCAAATCATCTGTTAAGCACATATACATCCTCGCGATAGCCGTGCGAACCTCCCCAAGCGATACAAACTCAAATTACTGTACATAATCTACTGATAGGAAGGAACATCTCCTCATAACATCTCGCAGAAGATAACCCCCCTGCTTTGCCTCAAACTGACATCTCTCTATGCTCTTTCATGGCCACAACCACTATACAACCATTAAATCTTCCCGAATCTGAACTCATCAACAAGACATAACAATCCACTTCATTCCACAAATGAATAACATGAAGGACCCCTCAACCTACCCATATCTCGAGACTATACCACACATCAAGATAGAAATCACGCATTCATAGTCTTTTCGCATCCTAAGCAACATTCTTCTTATCACATCCCAACCATCCAAGCACACTCCACAATTATATAATACTCATCATATTGCTACTCAACCACTATCTGAGCCATCAATCATACTCCTAGGGACACTACCAAAGATATAAGTCCAAAAGCATATACTCACACAATATGAAACTACCGACTGGCCCAATCAATTCAGCACGAAGAACACATGTTGCACC
Source organism: Nicotiana otophora (assembly GCA_000715115.1). Classification (NCBI taxonomy): domain Eukaryota; kingdom Viridiplantae; phylum Streptophyta; class Magnoliopsida; order Solanales; family Solanaceae; genus Nicotiana; species Nicotiana otophora. The sequence continues at coordinate 42,188 of AWOL01S0002259.1, forward strand.
TTATTCATGAAATCACAAGTCATCATCGACGCACATATGAGTGGATGGAAGGAATTCAAAGAGATACACTTCAAACTGAATCAAAGCCGTACGATAAGGAAAGAAAGATGTGAAGTTTCCTAGATGCCCTGTAGTCTCTCGGATATAGATATGGACGTCATCATACCGATTCGCAAGACTCTCCTAGACACTTGCTCATGACTCATAGAACCTATAAACCTAGAGCTCTGATACCAACATAGCACGACCCAAATCCATCGTGTCGTGATGGTACCTAACCCAACCCACTAGGTAAGCCAAACAATATTCAACATAGTTCTAATCAAAATAATAAGAAACCAATAAATGAAATAACCGAATTCCCATACAATAATCCAAGGAGTGGTAGTACAAGTCGTGAGCATCTAAGACTGGGATTTATAAAGCTGGTATGAAAATAAATATAACATCTGTTTGAAATATACATGAATAGATAATAAATCTAAAACTACCAAGGACAAGTGGTAGTTATATCAAGAAAAGCAAGTACACCTTCATGCCGAATCCCGTCATCCACAACATAAGCTCCAAGATTTACACGTAAGGTGTAAAATTGTAATATGAGTACTACCAACCCATGTACTCAGCAAGTATCATAACTAACTTCGATGAGGTAACATAAGATTTATAAATGATACTCACTAATCAGATGTGTAGTTCATAATTGCAACAAGTGCATAACAGTAATATGATCAAATCTTGAAATCATGGACTAAACCATATATAATGATGATATGTAAATAAATCAGGTAACCAGCCAAGGAAATTAAAAGTAAAGAAGAAATGCAATAAACTAACATAAATCTGTTGAAGCGCCTAATCTGATATAAATAGTAATCACAACACGACTCTAAGGCCCACATCATAATCTCAATAATCGGACCAAACCACTGATTAGCCTTCCCAAGGCACACATCAACCAGAAACCTATTGGTTTCTCACAATCCATATGTACACCATCAAGAAGGAACATGAGAGCTTAACCCTAGGGGGAAGGATCCCTATCCATACGTTGCATGGACAACTCACGTTATAACAATATGAACCACACGGGCAACTCACATGCCAATAACAACAATATTCGAATCTGCATGGACTACTAATGTGCTAAGAATATCAACCGAACAGACAACTCATGTATTGCACGGAAAACTCATGTGCCAATATCACAATCTATCTGACGTGGTCAAACGCTCAATATCAGAATCCGCCCAATGTGGTCACATGCTCAATATCACAATCCGTCTGATGTTGTCACATGCTCAATATCATTAGTCAAATCATATCATACGGAAAGTAGATATAGAAGAATACATGTACATGATCAATGGGCATCAAATTTCATACTCCGGGACTATTATAAGTGACATGCTAAGGTGTATGCATGTTCAAAGTGTACTATCATAGCTCAAACCAGACAATTACATCACGAAAGTAGCAATTACCAGGTTCAATAAGGCGATTAACCTCTATGTAACCTCAAACATGGCTGAAATAACTCATAACGGGGTACAAGTATAAGAAACATCACACCATAATGCTTAGCAATAAATTCAAGCTATATGATAGCATGAGCACTACCCCGAGCATGAATAAATACCCTAATGCATGCACATGGGCTCAACCCCGCACATGTGCGCCACCCGTAGCACGTAGATATCACAAATAACTCAAGCGACTAGTGACTCAACCAATTTTAGGTAAGATTCTTACCTCAAGTGAGGCAAATCAATATTCTTGAAGCACCATCCCGAAACAATCGACCTCCCAAAGTCAACAAAAATATCAACCTGGGCCTGCATCTTGGAACCCGACAAAACTCCCAAATTCCGGCAACCCATTTGAATACGAGTCCAACCATACTAATTTTACTGAAATCCGACTCTGAATCAATGTTCAAATCCCAAATATTCACTTTAGAAAAGTTGTGAGAAATACATCCAATTTCTCTTTTAAATTCATCAAGTAAATGCCAAAATCAATGATGGAATCATGTAATATAATAAAATATGAGTCAAATAAATGTCACGACCCAAATCAGAGGGCCACGACGGGCACCCGGTGCCTTACTCAATCGAGTACCAACATAACGTATATTTATTATCACACCATTATGGGTAACTGGGATATAAGGGTCGTCATGAGATAACTAGAATAAAACATAAGGGAATAATAGATATAGGATGACCCAACATGATATAGAAACTTATACATGTGACATACAAGCATATAAGGCCGACATGGTCATTTGTACACTCAATACATAGGCCGACAAGGCCATAAAAGTATGAATACACATGACATCTGTCTACAAGCCTCTAAGAGTATATAAATGTCATAAAGGCCGAGACAGGGTCCTGTCATACCAATCAATACATGTCCAAATCATACTGACCAAATAGGTAACTCCGGAGCAAGTGGAGTGCACTAACACCTTCCGCTGAGCTGATAGCCTACTAGGACGACTGTCAACTGACTATCGGGACCTGCGGGTATGAAACAGAGCGTCTCTAGGCAACAAGAACGTTAGTACAAATAAAGTACCGTGTATGTAAGACATGAAAGCGGTATATAAAAGACATTAAAGAAACATGGAGTAAAAACTCAACCTGTAAGTCTGAGTAGCTCTGTGAATCATGACATTTATAATGTCATGCATATGTGCATAAATGTCATATCATGCACAGGTATATGTGTACATTACATCACCAAGCCTCTGAGGGCATCCCATCATATCATCTCGGCCTCTATGGGCGAAATCATCAATGTATACCAGCTGATCAGGTGGTGGTACATATATAACGCCATAACCTTTCCTCATACACCATATACATATAATATATGCGTCTATAATGCCATCTAGTCATGGTTCAATGTATATGTATAAATAAATGCAATGCATAATGAAGTAAGTCAATAAAATCTCTCAGAATGTCATAACATCACTATGCCTTCGAATAAACTTTATCAACTTACGTATTTTCTGATACCTATGAACAAATGATATAATAATAAGACACATGGGGAATCAAGAACATTGGTACCCCTAGTACTTATATGAACAGGTCATTTATGAAAGTTGTGCGTTTGCGCTTTTCGTTTGTATCATATGGATAATGCCAAAAGAAAAGAAGAGATAGCTTTAACATACCTCAAGTCGTCAATGAAACTCAACAACAAGTTTACGACAACTAGCGCGCCAACCCTATAATAATGAAGTACATGTATAACTTAGATAGCGCTAGTATATCACGTATCTCAAATGATAACTCGATTCAAAAATAAAACGGGCAGCATTTCCCCTGATTTTACTGCTACCTCAAGCCTACTATAGGCAAGATACAAACACAATACAATCAGCAACTCAAAACCAACCCAACTACAATTTGGGACCTTCAATACAACAAAAACCCCAAATATACCATAACACGACCAATCAACGAGTTAAATTAGCCTGAAATTGCAACGACGAGCGATCAGCCTACTACCCTACCACATGTGGCTTTTCTCCACGCCCTTTTATCCTTCCAAACTCCATAATTCAGCAGCGCAATAGGCCAACACGAGTGGACTACAAATCAGTCCACTAAAAGTAAAATAAATCAAACTCACGGCTTCCGATCATCGTTCCTTGAGTTCTAACTATTAGAAAATGAATGTATCAACCTTCCTTGATTTTTAAAGCTTAAATACAGAAATTAGACGTTTTATTAACTATGAAGTACCTTCCAAAACTCAAACTACAAAGAAAAAGAGAGGCGATATAGCGATACCTACGTTGTAGGGATCGTTCTAATATTATCGCTTCTTTATTTTGTACCCGGGATGTTAATCTTCTTTGAATCCCTATAAGAGAGCTTATGGATATGTTTATGGATGTTTTCAGGTCGTGTTCTATGGAGAAATGAAGATAAAGACGGCCTAAGACCTATGTATATCAACTTTGGAAATGTCAAAGAGGTGCTAGCTTGGCACCCTAGCACTGGCCCATCTTCCGACGCTTGTTTTTTTATCTGGATGTCGTATGAATGAACGGTTAAGTGCGTTGGAAACAAAATTCCAAGACCTTCAATTTGGTGTATAATATGTTCCAAATACCTCATATAACACATGAAATGTATTCCTCAAAATGCTTCAGTGACACACCTACTTGTCACATATGCAGTCTACGCAATCTCGCGAACCTGCAAATATCTCTCTACTTTAATGTCGTATCGATAAACGGTTTAATGCGTAAGAAACTAAACTCGTAGATCTTCAATTTTATATGTAGCTAATACAGTAATCCCAAGTATATTGCGAGAAAAGCTCAGTTACATTTGACCAAATATTTAGCACATTTATGAATATAACTCGTGATGGCCGTTGCCAACTTTTGTTCCACAACTTGCTTGACATTAAAACATAATACACGACTATCACACGAATACAATAAATCATAACATAACCTACTTATCATTTCAAGAACCCTAGTCTCAACCCAAAGTAAATGTTATAACATTCCAAACTTGTCGACTTCCGACGAAACTTATTTTCTTCAATTGGTTTAGCTTCTAATCTTTCCAACCCTCTTGGTACTTGTTAATCATGATCTTAAATATTTGTAACCTCCAAGGTAACATGATTAACTTAATTTATGTACTCTCAAAGATGATCTCATTTTTGAGCTTACATCAATTGACTTACAAATGCTCTCACGTATGAAGATATGGGGTGTAACATCATCCCCCCTATGGAACATTCATCCTCGAATGTTGATTGATGCACTTATCAGTCTCATAACCCATAGCTCTTACGAATATTTTTATACTGTCCTTGCCATATAGGCAATTGTTTGTGAATAAATCCCAAGGCCAGGGTGTAACACTCCGAAAACAAATTTCGAAGTACTTAAGTGGTAAGCCCGGTAAATTTTGCAAAGAAAAAAATGTTTCATGGTGTTGGGCTGCAAAATGGCCGCAGAGTGAGGCAGTTATTGGGCCAATTGGAAGAAATTATGCAGTCAACTATGCGACCGCATAATTGTTATGCGGTACATTATGCTACCGCATAACGGTTATGCGGACCGCATAGTGACTGCATACACAAACAGTTCTTTTGGCTATTTTGTAACCAACTATGCGACCGATATGCGGTCCGCATATCGGTTATGCGATCGCATATGCGACCGCATAGCTTGTTCCGGAGCTCCATTTTTGGGTTTTTAAAACCCGATCCTATTTTGTTAAATACACTCTTTGGGTCATTTTTGAGCTATTATCTGACATTTTAGAGTGAGAGAGGGTGCCCTAGAGTGAGAAGGTGTTCTCCAATATTTGTCCTTCAATTCTTGCCCAAGTTTTGGAAGATTAAGAAGGGAAAACTCACTAGGTCTTCATCCTGGAGGTAAGATTCTACACCCTAACCCTCACTTTCGAATTTTGTGTAGAATTGGATAATTAGCAAGATAATTGCTAGGCAGTAGGGTTGTTTATTTACATGCATGTGATATCAAGGGGTGTAGGAAGAATTTTGAACTAGGCATGGTAAATATTGGGTTTGGGGATAATGGAATTCTCCATAAAAAGGGCCTTGAAACGTTAATGCACACCTAGTGTTTGATAAAATGCTCAAATGAGCTAGAACCATAATCATCTTCCTAATTTTGGTTAAATTTGTTATATTTCTAAAATAGATTGAAGTTGCTAAGAATTCCGGAACATTTAGAGTGTAAGGAAGCTCAAGTGATATATGTTGGCTAAATTCTTCTTTAAGAATTGGAAATTGCAATATCCTTGTAAGTTCCAAGATGTTGATTATAAATGGAGTATTCCAATAAGTTTTGTGGTGAAGATATATGTTCAATTCGTGTTTCAAATGCTCTTATCATACTGCATTATAAATTGAGGATGTGTCTCAAACTATGGATTATGTACCACATGTTATTATTTCTAGTCGTGATTATGTGAAAGTTATTATGCCAAGTTGTGTAGAGATTGTGATTGTGATACACCTTCACCCGCATACATTGGGGTAAGGCGGCATGACCGCTTTTTTTGGGGATTATGGAATAGAGATTGTAATTGTGATACACCTCCATCCGCATATATATATATATATATATATATTGGGGTGAGGCAGCATGACCGCTTTGTGTAGGGATTATGATATTGTGGGACTGCACCTCCACCCGCCTACATTGGGGTGAGGCGGTTAGACCGCTTTGTGTATGGTTTTGGTATTGTTGTGGCACCACCACCTGCATACATTGGGGTGAGGTAGCATAGCTGCTTTGTGTTGGTATTGGTATCGTTGATGCATTTCCACCCGCATACATTGGGGTAAGGCGGCATAGACTCTTTGTGTAGGTTCTTGGTACTGTGGTTATACATCCACCCACATACATTGAGGTGAGGCGGCAGGGCTGCTTTATTTGAGTTGTGGTATTGTACGTACACCTCCACCTGCCTAAATCGGGTGAGGCGGCGGGTCCGCTTTGTGTGAAGATGGTAATAGAGGATGTTATCTTAAATCCTATAAATGTTGTTGATAGCTTTTAATAAGCTTGCTATGGTTGAGACGGTTATCTATATTATTCTATTGCCTCACTGTTTCATAATAATTATCTTGTATTTCTAAATTCTTAAATTGGTGTTTAGTTTTCATATTAGTGCTATTCAACGGCACTAACGTCCCTTTTGCCGGGGGCGCTGCATCTTTAAATAGATGCAGGTGGTTCCTCAATAGGACACATTGATCAGTGATGGCAGTACACCTTCTTCCCAGCTGACTTGGTGAGCCCCACTTCATCCCGGGGTCATGTATCTGTTGTTCTTTATGTATTATGGTTGAGGTATATCCGGGGTCTTGTTTCCGGCATTATCATTGTACTCTTCTTTATCTATAGAGGCTCCGTAGACATAGTGTGGGTTGTGTATTGGTACTGGGAAAGACAAACTATGCTATGTTGTGGTTGTATTACTTGTCCATTTCAGACTTTAAAAATGGTGAAACTTATGGTAAGAAATTGGTAATTNCACATTGATCAGTGATGGCAGTACACCTTCTTCCCAGCTGACTTGGTGAGCCCCACTTCATCCCGGGGTCATGTATCTGTTGTTCTTTATGTATTATGGTTGAGGTATATCCGGGGTCTTGTTTCCGGCATTATCATTGTACTCTTCTTTATCTATAGAGGCTCCGTAGACATAGTGTGGGTTGTGTATTGGTACTGGGAAAGACAAACTATGCTATGTTGTGGTTGTATTACTTGTCCATTTCAGACTTTAAAAATGGTGAAACTTATGGCAAGAAATTGGTAATTGCAGACACGACCACTTTATTGTTTAATTAAGGAAAACATATATTCTCTTTATTCATGAATGAGTTTGGGTAGAAGAAATCTAACAGGCTTGCTTGGTCGGATTCACTCGGTTGAGCGCCGGTCGCACTCCACGGTTTCGGAGCGTGACACAGGGCATTCCCCGCTTTAGACCTCTTTCTCACACCATGACTTGTTGTCCGAATTCTTCCAATCTCGTAACCGTTGGTACATTATATAATGCAGCTTGTACGACTCTTACCATGAAAGTGACTATGTGAATCTTCTCTCCTTTTTTCTCAGGCTTTTAGCCAATATCCAGGCCTTACCTTATGAATATATATTGAACTATAACAATATGTCCCTTTGGTATCTATAGGTACATTGAAGTTATTGGCTCGGTACTTTGCCAATCTTACGACTATTGATATAACTTGTTTTATAGCATCGGTTATCTATGTTTATGGGTTTACTACAGCTAGGTAGGTCACACTAAACCATAGCTCTTACTTCGATTTATTATTACCGAGGTCTTCTACCCAACTCCATGTTGCTCTCTTGCTACTTATCTTATATGTATAAATCTAAGTCCTTTAGTTCATCCTTATTACTGTTCATCTTAAGAATGACGGCCTAATCTCATCTCATATTTTGTAATGTTTTCCATCCATTGTTGATTCACCTTAATATTGTTCCATAATCTACCACTGATAACTTGAAACCTCTTACATAATACATTGTCACTAGGGCTCACGTTGCATTGGGGGACATTTGAAATGATTTGCTTGATCCACCTAGGCATGATACTATACTTCAATAACCATATTTCATAGCATCCCAACGTAATTCATCTTATGGGGGTATTCTAATCCCGTGTAATTCATGAAATCCATTTTTTTAAAAATAATTACTCAATCAAAGGCCTAAATGCCTTTCTTTTACAATCACCATTACCCCCTTATTATACTACTTGGGCAACATCTCATCTCTTCTAATTGCTCAAAGTCTTAGATTCCTCTGAGTTCATTCAGGTTGTACCAAGTATTCTGTTACTTACGGAAACCATCATCTCCATTGTTTTGATGTGCTTAATCCCGAGGACTTACATATTTGTGTCACCTTCTCACTCACCTTTTCATATCCTTACTCCTATCTACCTAAAACCTTGTCACTCTATGATAATTTACCTTGTGACTTACACCTATCTATTTATACTACACGCAACCTTCCTTTAACTTGCTAGCACTATAGATTTCCTTTCGTGCCTTCTCAGTTGCCTTTAAATGCAAGAAAATACTTTTCCTGGCCGTTCTGTCCATTGTATAATGAGTACGTGGCATATCTTATTTCCCACAAATACTGGAATCTCCTGTAACTCGTATGATCTCAAATATCACTTTTGACTTCCCATTCATTAGTCACAATAGGTGCCACTTTTTTATGGAGTGCATGGAATATTATAGTGAGACTGTTGTTACAAGATCATTTCTTCTTCAAGTTACTATGCTTAGGTTGAAGCCATCTCCCTTATTTCCTCATATCCTCTGACTCCTATAAAGGTTCAAGATTATTACATCGTATAGCCGAAGAAATTTTTGATGTTCTCACTCGCCTATAATTATCCTTAGTTACTTACCTCCACGCCCTTGTGCTCTTAGGGTCTGTTCTTAACTAAAATGTTTACTATCTTCCCAGTGGCACTTTCTTTTATTTACATAACACTTATACGACACCTTTAACTACTATAACCGCTATCTGAATATTTCTCAAGAATCATAACGTTATATCTGCAAGACTGAATTCCCTATGTTGGGTTCACTACGTTTATCTTGCACAATCTACTGATTTGTCTGTAACCTCTTGTCTAGCCATAACTAGGCTCTTTCTTAATCAACTCTTAACTACTCGTTAGTCCGTTCTCATATCTATATTATGCTTAATCTTTCTTGGGTTATGTCCTTTGTCTTAACATACCACTCGCACTGGCTACTTATATATCAAGTGTTCATTTTCACTTATTTATCAATAACATCTAGTGCTGGAACCCTTACCACCTCTCCCCGGCGTGCTTGCATAATGTTCTGGAGTCGTAACATATATGTAGGGTATGAATAAATGCAACCTCATCCCTTTCACTTTATTACCACCTTCTTCCTTTACTATTCCATAGTTACCTGAACCACTTAACTCCGACTTAATACCACATCACACCATCTTCCCCCTCTCTTCATCTTTGGCGTCTTTTCTCATCTTTACTGGTTCTTACTCGCCTAGTGGTAGTCCATCTGTACCAAGGATAACTGAATTTCTTATGCACAAGGGTGACACCTAGTGTAACTGGCACACTTAGTCCCTTAAGCTTAACACTGCTCATAGTGCTTGCTTTAGGGAAACGTCTTATTGAATGACCTTTAAAGGTTATTCTTCTGTTGTCCATTCTATTATTGCTTGAATGCGATCTCTAAAATTCTCACAATGCCGACTATTATCAAATCATTGGTCCCTAATTCATGTTCATTTTATCTTGTTCACTAGCTCGTACTAGTTTCTACTACTCAGGGGGTCTAATATTTCCTTTCGGTAATCACGTTCGAGTCACCAACTCATTTCTCTAAGTGAGGGTATGACTTTATGTCTTATACAATTTTATTGTGTCAGGGCATGCCACCTTTTGTCTTTTTCTTCACTTAACTATAGACTCTATCATGTCATATTTTGATTTACCGTTATCACCCATTTATCACATCTTACATATAATGATTCATGTACTCTCTACTTATTCTCCGATTAATATTTCTGTCTATCACTTCATTCTTAAAACTTCAACAAAACATTCTTTCGCTTTTAGCTCCCCTTACACCATCTCACTTGCTCTTCGGTTAGCCTAACAATCTCTCCTTACTAGCGGCATGAGTTATACTAAGGTAAATATTCATCCCTTCTAGGATTCTAGTGCCTATCTTCTGAACTTTCTAGTATTCATATCCGACTGTACTAATCTAGAGTACACCATCTAGGTATCTCACAAGGAGAACTATTACCACATTTGTAATATCCTTTGGAAATGTTAACTAATGATAATAATCCATCCACCATCTTGGGTTACTCTAACCCTAGCTGGATCCTCATTCAATCTCTTACCAACTTTCTTTCTTGGTGTAGGTATCGTTGTATAAGGCCGGCAAGATCATTTGTAGACTAAAAACATAGGCCTACAAGGCCATATAATTATCCATACACATGACATCTGTCTACAAGCCTCTAAGAGTACATAAACGTCATAAAGGTCGGGACAGGGCCCCGCCATACCAATCAATACATGTCCAAATTATACTTACCAAATAGGCAACTCCGGAGCAAGTGGAGTGCACCAACACCTTCCGCCGAGCTGATAGCCTACAAGGACGACTGTCAAGCTATCTATCGGGACTTGCAGGTACGAAACGTTGAGTCCCCGGGCAAAAGGGAGATCAGTACAAATAAAGTGCCGAGTATGTAAGTCATGAAAGCAGTATATAAAAGACATGAAAGAAACACTAAGTAAAGAACTCAACCTGTAAGTATAAATAGCTCTGTGAATCACAACATTTAAGATGTCTTACATATGCGTATAAATGTCATATCATGAATAGGTATATGCGTACATAACATCATCAAGCCTCTGAGGGTATCCCATCATATCATCTCGGCCTCTATGGTCAAAATCATCAACGTACACTAGCTGATCAGGTGGTGGTGCGTATATAGCGCCATAACCTTTCCCCATATCTCATATACATATAATATACACGTATATAATGCCACCTGGTCATGGGTCAATGTATATGTATAAATGAATGCAATGCATGACGATGTAAGTCAATAAGATTTCTCGGAATGCCATAAGATCATTATACTTTCGGATAAACTTTATCAACTTACGTATTTTGCTGAGACCCATGAACATACGTTATAATAATAGGACACAAGGGGACTCAAGAACATAGGCACCCCTAGTACTTATATGAATAGAGTCATTTATGAAAGTTGCGTGTTTTCTCCTTTCATTTGTATCATATGGATCATGCCAAAATTAAAGAAGGGATAGCCTTAACATACCTCAAGTCGTCAATACAACTCAACAACAAACTTACAACAACTAGCGCGCCAACCCTATAACAAAGAATTACATCTACAACCTAGATGGCGCTAGTATATCACGTATCTCAAACGCTAACTCGATTCTAAAATAAAACGAGCAACATTTCCTCTGATTTTACTGCTCCCTCAAGCCTACTATAGGCGATATAGAAACACAATACAATCAGCAACTCAAAAACTAGCCAACTACAATTTGGGACCTTCAATAAAACAAAAAACCGAAATATACCATAATACATTCAATCAACAAGTTATCAATTAGCCTGAAATAGAAACGACAAGCGACCAGCCTACTACCGTACCACATATAGCATTTCTCCACGCCCTTTTATCCTTCCAATCTCCATAAATCAGCAGCACAATAGGCCAACTTGAGTGGACAACAAAACACTCTGATAAAAGTAAAATAAATCGAACTCACTTGCTTTCGATCACCGTACCGTGAGTTTTAACTATTAGGAAACGAATCTATCAACCTTCCTTGATATTTAAACCTTGAATACGGAAAGTAGATGCTTTCCTAACTACAAATTACCTTCCAAAACTCAAACTACAAAGAAAACAAGAGGTGACATAGCGATGCTTACGTCGTAGGAATCGTTCTAATATTATCACTTTTTTATTTCATACCCGGGATGTTAATCTTCTTTGAAACCCTAGAAGAGAGCTTATGGATATGTTTATGGATGTTCTCTGGTCGTGTTTTATGGAAATATTGAAGATAAAGATGGCCTAAGACTTATGTATATCAACTTTGGAAAAGTCAAAGAGGAGCTAGCTTGACACCCTAGCATTGGCCCATCCTCCAACGCTTATATCTTTTTATCCCTATATCGTATGAATGAACGGTTAAGTGTGTTGGAAACTACATTACAAGGCCTTCAATTTGGATAATATTACCCAAAAATACCTCAGATAACACATGATATATATTGCTCAAAACGCATCAGTGACACACCTACTAGTCACCCATGTAGTCTGCCCAGTCTCATGAAACTACAAATATCTCTCTACTACGATATCGTATCTATGTACGGTCTAATGAGTTAGAAACCACACTCGTAGATCTTTAATTTAATATGTGTATCATCCTAATGTTTAGCACATTTATGAATGTAACTTGTGATGATCTTTGCTAACTTTTGTTCCACAACTTGCTTGACTTTAAAACGTAATACACGACTATCATACTGTAACACCCCAAACAATTTCGAAGTATTTAAGTGTAAAGTCCCGTAAAATTTTGCAAATTAATTTAAGGTTTCGTGGTGCGGGATAGTAAAGGAAATTTTTTGGCGGAAACACACATTTCTACGGTCCATTATGCGACCGTAGAATCACTTTGTGGGCCACATAATGGCCGCAGAAGTGAGGCAGGAGAGGGTCAGTCTGAAGCAATTATGCGGTTGACCATGCGACCGCATAACTATTCTGTGGTGCATTATGCGATCGCATAACAGTTATGCGGACCACATAGTAACCGCAGACACAGGCAGAGTTTTGGTCAGCAATTATGCGACCGATATGTGGTCCGCATATTGATTATGCGATCGCAGAACCTATTTCGGAGCTTCATTTTTGGGTTTTTAAAACCCGATCCTACTTCGTTAAATACACGAAAAGGGTCATATTTGAGCAAATATTCTGATGTTTTAGAGAGAAGGGAGAGTGTTTTAGAGAGAGATGAAACCCTAGGCTAATTATTCATCAAGTCTTGCTCAAATCTTGGAAAGATAACAAGGAAAACCCACAAGTTCTTCATCTAAGAGGTAAGGTTCCATACCTTAGTTTTCAATTTCGAATTTGGGTAGAGATGGTTGATTAGGAGTATGATTCTTGGGTATGAGAGTATTATCTATACATGCATGTACCAATAAGATTTGTGGGAATATTGTTGAGCATAAATAAGTAAGGATTCGGTTGTGTAGTGAAGGAATTCTTGTAGAAGAACCTTGTGGTTAAATTTGCACACCTAGTGTTTGATAAAATGCTCAAATGAGCTGAGACCATGAATGTCTTCCTAATAGTGGTTCAATTTTGTTATGTCTCAAAATAGATTGGGATTGCTAAGAATTTCAGAACATTTTAGAGTTAAGGAAGCTCGATTGAGGTATGTTGGCTAGACTACTCTCTTAGAATTGAATTCAATGATTTTCTCATAAGTTTCAAGTATGGTTGTCTTAAGTTCCTTATTCTATGTTCCGAGTTGTTCCCAATAAATTCGATTGTCCCGAATAAGCAAAGTGTCGAGAATTAAGCATTCAAAAAGTGTTCCAAATGTTCCTAACACATTATGTTATCCTTTGGGAATGTGTTAAAAATGATATGTGTATTAAAATGCTATGTCTTTGAGTTGTGTATCAAATAAAGGTTATGATTCCAAATTGTGTGAGAAAGCACAATATGCTTAAGACTCTTAATTTCTCATATGTGTACCTAAAGTATTGATTGGAAATGTCTTACTATTGATAACCTATAAAGATGTGAAAGAAGTATGAAATGCAATGATTGATATAAGTGAAAGTTATACCTGTGGCCAATGGAGCCAATGAAATGAAAAGATGTGCGAAAGGTTATGAAATGAGCCTTTATTCAACTATTGCGAATTGACTTCGAAAATAGAATTGCCTAAAAGCTTATAAACTCAAGTCATGCTCATATGTGGCTGTTTTAACAGACGTTATGAATTGTGAGTATTTTCAATGTGTTTTGCGTTCTTACATATTCGTGAGTGGGAATTTGTGTATTGCCCTTTTTGGGGAAAAAGTATGTCAAGAATAAATGGTGTGTTATTTGTTGATGATTTTAACTTGCGCATCAATTTCCAATCATTTTACTCCATTTCTCGAAAAGAAATCTATTGTTCTTAAATTGTTCATTTCTAATGAACTTAATGTTGTGATTTTCGGAATATTATATGTATGTAGATATTTATGATGATGATACATGAGAGGAAAGAAATCAAAGTGTGGAATATCAAATATGGCCACAGTGCCTTGAATAAAGAATCTTGTGAATGGCCAAAAGAGCCAAGGAAATATTGTTGTTGTTATTGGTTGAAAATACTAGTGAAGATTTATACAATGTGAAAGATGATGAGGTAAATACATTTGCACCTATGTTATTTTTGTGAATTATTCCCCTTATTTGGAATGAGATTTATGTGATAAAATTATTCCTCTTATTTGGGACGAGATTGATGTGATAAAATTATTCCTCTTAATTGGGATGAGATTGATTGATACAAAACGGTTGATGTCTCGAATAAGACAGCCTAGCCTATCGGGCCATGATCGGAAACCATGTCGCACACATGGTGGTGATTGTGCTGGAAATTGTAATTAAAATTGAGATTATGGTTGATTCTCTAATGAGATAGTCTAGCCAATCGGGTCATGATCGGACTCCGTGCTAAAATTACGGTAGTATTGGTATTGATAGTAATTGTGGTTGATTCTCTAATGAGATAGTCTAGCCAATCGGGTCATGATCGGACTCCGTGCTAAAATTACGGTAGTATTGGTATTGATAGTAATTGTGGTTGATTCTCTAATGAGATAGTCTAGCCAATCGGGTCATGATCGGACTCCGTGCTAAAATTATGGTGGTATTGGTATTGATAGTAATTTGGGGTTGATTTTCTAATGAGATAGCCTAGCCGGTCGGGTCGTGATCGGACTCCGTGCTAAAATTACGGTAGTATTGGTATTGATAGTAATTGTGGTTGATTCTCTAATGAGATAGCCTAGCCGATCGGGTCGTGATCGGACTTCGTGCTAAAATTATGGTGGTATTGGTATTGATAGTAATTGTGGTTGATTTCTCTAATGAGATAGCCTAGACGGTCGGGTCGTGATCGGACTCCGAGCTAAAAGTACGATGGCATTGGTATTGTGAACATCGGTATTGTGAACATTGGTATTGTGAACATCGGTATTGTGAACACTGGTATTGTGAACATCGGTATTGTGAACATTGGTATTGTGAACAGTGGTACATCGGTGGTAAAATCTCCCAACCAAAAATAATATTATCATCATAATTTGATTATCACTTCCTAATGTTATCTTCATATTTTGGAAATTATTATGTTTTAACTTGGCATTTGAATCATTGATTGTGACTTGTTGTTTCTATGGATTTCCCCTTCTTACATTGGTATTCTATTTTGAAAGAGGATAGTTAGCTTTACATACTAATAATCTTCCATATGTACTAACGTCCCTTTTGTCGGAGGTGCTGCATCTTCAATGGTTGCAGGTGATTCATCAGTGGTGCAACTTCGGTCCTCGTTAGTAGTTACTCCCTATTCAACAGGTTTTGGTGAGCCCTATTCTATTCCAGGCCCGATGTCACTTGATGTTACAGTTTGTGTCTTGAGGGATAGCCGGGGCATTATTGCCGGCACTTCCATACTATTCTTCTGTCATATGTAGAGGCTCCGTAGACAGGTTGTGGGTGGTGTATGATGTTGGGAATTGAACTATAATTCTTGCTACTAGGCAAATATATTTTTCATTATATCTATAAACTTGTAATACTTTGGAAATTATGAACGAAGTTGCTAATGGAATGAATGGAGGTTTTTAATGAAATCTTCTCAGCATTTGATTAATGGGGCACATCTCCTGCTATTTCATGAATGAGTTTGGATAGAATGAAATCTAACAGTTTTGCTCAGCCGGGTTTACTCGGTTGAGCGCCGGTCGTGCTCCCCGTGTTTGGGGCGTGACACATACGAATAAAATAACTCATAACATAATCTCTTTATCATGTTAAGGACCAAAGTCTAACACCAAAGTACATGTTATAACATTTCAAACTTGTCGACTTTCGACGAAACTTATTTTCTTCAATTGGTTTAGCTTCTATGTTTCCAACCCTCTTGGTACTTGTTATTCATAATCTTAAGTATTTGTAACCTCCAAGGTAACATGATTAACTTACTTTATGTACTCTCAAATATGATCTCATTTTTGAGCTTAGATCAATTAACTTACAAATACTCTTACGTACGAAGATATGGGGTGTAATAAAAACATACTCCATTCCAAATCGTGAAGATCGCCTCAAGATACCTAAATCCGAGCTCTATAACTCAAAATATGATAAAATAACCAAAACCTTCGAAATAAAGTACATATAAGCAGTGCCCAGATATATTCATTGCGATCGCAGCATAGCCCTTGCGATCACGTAGAAGAATAAATTGCACTACCATCGAAAACACATCGCGAACGTGATACCTAACCCGCAAACGTATAGCTCCACACTGCCAGACCTTCACGAATTCGCGTCTACCCATGCGAACGCGATAACCTAAACCCCCAGCTCCTTTGCTGAAATGAAAATCGTGAACCTCATATGTGAATGCGAAGAACAAGTCTAT
This sequence comes from Nicotiana otophora, assembly GCA_000715115.1. Classification (NCBI taxonomy): domain Eukaryota; kingdom Viridiplantae; phylum Streptophyta; class Magnoliopsida; order Solanales; family Solanaceae; genus Nicotiana; species Nicotiana otophora. The sequence continues at coordinate 59,056 of AWOL01S0002259.1, forward strand.
CCAACCTAAATTCCTTTATCTACGAACGTGATGGATCCCTCGGGAATGTGATGAACAACGAACCCAACTCACAAAATACACATCACTATCTCATATGTTCTCCCGCGCTCGCGAAGCTCAATCGAAGCATAAGAAAAATAAGATAAACCAGCAGCTCATGCCACATACGAAATGGTCCGAAATCAATTAGAAACACATCCCAGCCCCTTGGGACCCCATCCAAACATACCAACATGTCCCAAAATATAACATGGACCTACTCGAGACCTCCCATAAAAAAGAAACATTTAAATCATGAATCATGGATCAAGATCAATCTCTTAAGTTCATAAACATCAGACTTCGAACCAAGCGTGCGATTCAAACCGAACCAATCCGGAATCTGACCGAACGTTTCACACCAGTCAAAATGACATAACAAATATACTCCAACTATTATAGCAACAATCCGAATCCGATAAAATCGAAGTCAACTCCCGGTCAAACTTGTGAACTTCTAAACCTTCAAGTTGCAAACCTTCACCAATTAGAGCCAAAACCTTCTAGAAACAACCAAATGCAAACCCGGGCATACGTATAAGTTCAAATCACCATCCGAACATAGTGGAACAAAAAAAACTCTGATCCAAGGTCAAATACACAAAGGTCATACTTGGTCAACTCTTGTAACTTAAAGCTTCCTAGTTGAGAATCATTCTTCCAAATCATTATCGAACCACCCAAAAACCAAAACCGACGATAGACGTAACTCATAATACACCATATGAAGCTACTCATGACCTCAAACCACCGAACTGAATATAAATGCTCAAAATGACCAGTCGGATCGTTACACAGAGATGTCAAGCATCTAAGGATGTATTGAATTTATCGAAGCAAAAAACAATGGAGCGTAGATTCTCCCTTGGAAGAATTGCTGCCCGGCTTATTGGTTCAGATGAGCTTTGGACAGATCGCGCCTCCTTCCAAACCTCTACTTGATTTGCTTAACCCTTTCATGTTAGCTTGGATATATAATATAGGTCCATATAAGAAAACACTACCATAAATTGTCATAAGCTTACACATTAAACAATTGGGTGTTTGGGATATGAGAGGCATGAGAATTATTTAGATTATTAAAATATAGGTTACAAAGATAAAGAGGTATGAGTTATGAAGATAGAATTTTTCAAATAATATATTAAATAAAAAAATACATACCCAATAAAAGGATAAAAAAGATAAATAATATATGTTTGGCTTAAGAGAGATGCCACCTCACTTTCCTAGTGTGCTCTTTCATATATACTTAAAACGTTTATCCACGTTTCGCGCAATCGTAAATCAAAAATAATATATGCAATATAGATAATGTCTTAAAATTATAAGAGAGAATAATGTCTCAAATTTATAAGAGAAAATCAATCTTTACGGAGTAACCAAATATTCCTTGACGATGTGATTAATTCTGCCATGTATTATTATATATAATTGATATATTTACAACGAAAAAACTTGTGCACTGTTAGTTAAATTTTCTTCTTCAAACACTTAAAAGTCAAAGCCAAAACCGTAAATATAATATTCATTAATACTTCTAGCATGATCTAAATGAAAATACTCCCTTATTTTACCATTAAAAAGTTGTACATAAAACATATATGGTTCGGTACGAATTAGCTTTGAGAATTCAAGGGAAATCAGTGGTTTGAGAAATTGAACAAACGTACAAAGTACATGAGAATAACATAGATGTTTTGTGTCACGATCCAAATCCCACTATATACTATTATGGAGCCTACCGTCGTCGTTAGGCAAGTCAATAATTAAATCATCATATTGGTAGTAAATCCAAAATGCTATTCGAAACAATTAAAGAAATAAGTAGTGGATAACGTTCATTTTAAAGATAATATAAATATTATTATTTTCAATGTTCGAAAAAGGTTAAAATATAAACCAGAAAATCATAGCGGAATACAATTAAGAGAAAAAATTTAAATCTCCAAAACCCGATATCACAAGTGCATGACCATCTACCAGACTATACAATACTACTACAACAACTATCCGGAATAGGAAGTAGCCAGAATACAAGAAATGGATAGATCAGAGACTTTGTGTGCTGCGGATCGAACATAGAAAGCAGCTCACTACAAAGTCTCCTCAGCAACTGCACCTACGTGCCCAAATAACCACCAAAAGTACATGTCCCAATACGTGCACAATTAGTGTAGAAATGTGGCATGAGTACAGAAATCAACGCATACCTAGTAAGTATCTAGTCTAACCCTGAAGAAGTATTGACGAGGGGTCAAAATCGATACTTAGTAGTGGTCCAATAAATCATGTATAATGAAAGTAGACATGCATGAAGCATAGGAAGTAAAATTGTGAGAGAATATATAGATACGTAATATGATGCATAACTGAATGGTAAATACGAAGTTCACAAAGACGGGATACTTCCTGTAATGACCTATCCGGTCATTTTGATTATTTTATCCCCATTCCCTATTTATTTCTCCTCTATGTTCAATTGTGGTTATGTGACTTATCGAGGTAACTGGTTTGGTTTTGGGTGTGCTTCAGAGTGAATTGGAACACATAGTCTTAAAGTTGGAAGAGTTGACTGAAGTTTGACTTTTGTGTAGATGACTCGAAATAGAGTGTTGATGGTTTCGATAGCTTTGTATGGTAATTTTTGATTTAGGTGTATGTCCTAATGTTGACTTGAAGTTATGTCGGTTGATTTGTTGCTGTTTGGCGAAAGTTGGCTAGTGAAGGTTTGAAAGTTTGATAGGTTTGACCGAGAGTTGACTTTATTGATATCAGGCTCGGATTGTGATTCCGGTAGTTGTTATAGGTTTGTTTTTTCATTTGGGACATGCATGCAAAATATGATCTCATTCAGAGTAGGTTAGATATTATTCAACATTAGTTTCGGAAGTTGAATGTTCATTTGTTTAATAGACTTGAATTGGGACGTGATTCATAGATTTTATGTTGTTAGATGTGATTTAAGGCCTCGAGTAGGTTCGTGTTTTATATTGGGACTTGATGGTATGTTCGGATGGCGTTTTATTTCATTTTTCGCAGGTGCAAAATGCCTGGGCAGAAATCGAGAAGATCGAGGGTTTTATTTCATTTTCCACATTTTGAGTTAAAGAGCTCAGTTTTGGGTTTTCTTTGAGGGTATTTTCAAGGATTGGATCAAGGTAAGTGTTTTTGACTTATATTTGTTTATTATTCATGATTCAATCATTATTTTTATCGTTTAATTAGTGATTTGAGTTAGAGAAATTGGGGGGTTTTGTAAAAAGTTTCCTAAACCATATATTGAGGTTAGAAGGTCGATTTGAGGTCGGAATTTGATAAGTGTTATACGGTTGGACTCGTAGCGGAATGGGTATTCGAATTATATAAGTTTGGTCGAGTTCCGAGGTGCAGGCTTAGGGTTGAATTTTTGTATTTTCTTTAAAGATAGAAACTTTATTATCCGGAATTACTTCATATGGCTTGCATTTATGGTATTAAGTTATTTTGGCTAGATTCGAGTCGTCCAGAGTTCGATTTTCTCGGGAAAGACTTATTCGTGGACTAATTTAGCTTGTTTGAGGTAAGTATCTTACCTAACTTTGTGTTGGGGAACTACCCCTTATGACTTGGGTTGATTTGTATTATTTGGATTACGTGAAATACATGTAAACGAGGTGACGAGTGTGTACACGTACTTATATGTGGTATTTTTACCGGTTTAGACGCTTAGGACCTTTCATACATTTGATTAGAAATAGTAGTATCATGTTATATCATCCATTGTTAAATTGCTATTATATTCTTTACTTTATGTTGTTATCACACGCTGTATCTTTTATTGTCAAATATGCTCTTATATGGCGAGTTATTCTTATTTGGAGTTGTTATCTCTATTACTATCATGTTACCTCTTTTATTGTCGAGTTATTATTTTTTGGAGTTGTTATTTCATGATATCTTTTCGTATCGATATATTCCATGCATTTAGATCGAGATACCATTTCACACCATCCCTTTTATTGATAAGTTGACGATGTACATTTAAATAGGAAATTGTCATTTTGTGAAAATACCTTCATTTTGAGTTACTGACGTTGATGTTGTGAAAGTTATTATCACATTAAGGTTGAAGTTATTGAATAATGAGATAACTTCCCTTATTGAGTAATTCTTATTCTTTTTTTTATTATTGAGATTCTTGTTCACATTGTGGTTGAGCCGTGGGCTATATGTGGTAGAAACTTTGGTATTGTTGATTTTGGCAAGTTGTGGCATATGGTCACTTTTGGTGCGAGTTGTTATTGTGTTGTGATATTGATGAGCATGTGGTGGTGTAAGGAAATGGGTTTATGTGCATGTGGCGGCATAAGATGGGATTCATGTGCATGTTGCTAGTAGGGAAATTATTTGAAGCCACGCGGCAACATAAGGGGGCTAAATGCGTGTAGCTATTTCGGAAAATATATTTTCAAAAATATCAAAATGTAAGTCTCACGCGGTAGTATAAGGAAAGATTGTGATTGTGATTTTGAAATGAGGTTATGAGCTATGGTACCTCGATTGTGATTCTTGTTGTACATTCTATGTTAAAAAGGCTTGTTGATTGAGCAATTATTGATGCTTCCTTCTTGTCTTAGATGTATTTGTCTGTATTTGATTACTTGTTGTTCTCATCATTTTTTTATTTTTTGTTGTCTTTATTTCCTTAATTTTTGTTGTTAGCTTACCTTATTGTATTGCTCTATTGTCATAATTTCCTCGTTTTCATTGTTAGACTGTACTATTCTTTGTTCAGTTTTTTTTTTCTTATCCTATAGGTGTCTTGACATGGACTCATCACTACTCTATCGAGGTTAGGCTTGATACTTACTGGGTACCAATGTGGTGTACTCATACTACACTTCTGCACATGTTTGTGCAGATCCATGTATATTTACTCGTTTCGGACGCTAGTGATCACTCAGTTATCTTTCCGGAGACTTCAAGGTCTCTGCTTCGACAATGTCACGTCCCGAACATAGGGAGCGTGACCGGCACTCAACCGAGTGAACCTAGTCGATCAAGCGTACGTTACATCAACCTCCCATCATAACTCATGCATGATTTATCAAAACATAATTAGATCTTGACTTTCATATTGAATACATTTAGCTCAATGGCCCATAAATGTTTTTCTCATGATGGTTACGCAGCTTTATAAATAGCTGTAAATACTGTGAACATAAATACATGACGAAACTCAAAAATAAAATACATGACCCACAGTGTACATGAAGCTTCTATGACAATAGATACCTAAGTACATAAAACCAACTAGACTCGAATGCCCACTGGAATTGTAGCGGGCTCACCATAATCTGTTGCGCAGAAGATTCCTATCAAAGATCCATATCATCCTGTAGAAGTATACCTGCATCCATTAAAATATGCAGCGCCCCCGATAAAGGGGACGTGAGTATATGTGGAATAGTACTCACATGTAAGGAAAACGGAAAAACATATGGAATCATGGTAATTCAGTAAGAGGCATATGAAGTACATCAAAAACTACGAAATATCTCATAGATTAACATTTTCAAGTCTCGTTATGCTTACATCATTTTAAATTTCTTTTAGGACTAAATTATCCATATGAACTATGCGTGGAATACATAATATAAAGTAATTAAACAACATGTACAAACAAGGCCAACCAAAATGGCACACAATGTCTGCGTTAACAATGCGTCTTACCAGACCGTCCATATCCCTCTCTTATCTTACCCCTATGAATTTTATAGACCGTCCTTAGTGTTCACATATCATATTATACATAGACCGTTCATAGGATTCCACACACAATGCACCTATGTGTTTCATAGACTGTTCATAGGATATCATACACAATACACCTATGTATTTCATAGACCGTTCATAGGATTTATTTACACAATACACATATGCGTTTCATAGACCGTTCATAGGATTCACATATACCATACAATATGTCATGCCCCGAACTCGGGGAGCGCGACCGGCGCTCAACCGAGTGAACCCAGCCAAGCAAGCCTGTTAGATTTCCTTCTACCCAAACTCATCCATGAATAAATAGCAGATGTACTCCATTAATCAAACACTGAAAAGATTTCATTAACAACTCCCATTTCATTTCCATTAGCAGCTTCATTTATAATTTCCAAAATATTACAAGTTTATAGATATAATGAAAAACATGTTTTCAAAGTACCAACATTTCTAGTTCAATTCCACACATCAAACACCACCCACAACCTGTGTACGGAGCCTCTAAGTACAAAAGAAGAGTAATATAGAAATGCCGGCAACAAGACCCCAGCTATACCTTAACACACAATGTACAACTCAAATGACATCAGGCCCGGAATAGTGTAGGGCTCACCAAAATCCGCTGAATAGAGAGTGACTGCTAAAGAGTACCAAAGCTTCCCGCTAATGAACTACTTGCATCCATTAAAGATGCAGCGCCCTCGGCAAAAAAGACATTAGTACATTTGGAATAGTACTAGTATGTAAAGCTAATTGTCCTCTTTCAAATTAGAATGTCAATGTAAGAAAGGGAAAACCATGGAAACAACAATCAACAACCAATGATATTTAAATGACAAGTTAAAACATAATAATTCCCAAAATATGAAGATAACACTGTGAAGTGATAATCAAAATATGATGATAATATTATTTTTGGTTGGGAGATCTTTAGCACCGATATACCACTATTCACAATACCATTGTTCACAATATTAATTTTGACAATACCAATATTCACAATACCAATACCACCGTACATTTAGCACGGAGTCTGATCACGACCCGATCGGCTGGGCCATCTCATTAGAGACATCAACCACAATCACTCTCAATACCAATACTGCCATACTTTTAGCACGGGGTCTAGTCACGACCCGATGGGCTAGGCCATCTCATTAGAGACATCAACAGCAATCACAATTTCAATTACAATTTCTAGCACAATCACAACCATATGTGCGGCATGGTGTCCGATCACGACCCAGTCGGCTAGGCCATCTCACCACAATGTCGTGTGGATTGACATCATCCTTTTCTATCAATCATCTCATCCCAATTAAGGGGAATAATGTTATCACATCAATATCACCCAAATAAGGGGAATAATAACAATCAATTCCTATACCGGCACGTGTAGTTTCTGGGTTAGGTTATTTCAACCTACCCTTCCTTGGTGACTATCGATACTCCCAAAAATATTATTATTGTTTTTGCATATAAAGGTAACATAGGTACAAATATATTTACCTTACCATCTTTCACATTGTATGAATCTCCACTAGTATTTTCAACCAATAACAACAACAATATTCCCTTGGCTCTTTTGGTCGTTCACAAGATTCTTTATTCAAGGCACGGTGGCAGTATTTGATATTCCACAATTTCATTTCTTTGTATCATCATCATAAATATCAACATATATAATTTTCCGAAAATCACAACTTTAACTTCATTAGAAATGAACAATTTAAGCACAATAGATTTCTTTCCGAGAAATGGAGTAAAATAATTGGCAATTGATGCACAAGTTAAAATAATCAATAAGTAACACACTATTTATTCTTGAAATACTTTTCCTCAAAAAGGTCAATACACGATTTTCACTCACGAATATGTAAGAATGCAAAACAAATTAAAAATACTCACAAAGCATAGCATTTGTTAAAACAACCACATATGGGCATGACTTGTGTTAATAAGCTTTTAGGCAATTCTATTATCGAAGACAATTTTGGAACAGTTGAATCAAAGCTCATTTCATAATCTTTCTCAAATCATCTTATTTCATTGGAACCATTGGCCACGAGTATAACTCTCACTCTTAGCACGTTGGCCACGCTTTATATCTCCAATTCACTTATTTCACTTCCAACCATCTTTATAGATTATCAATAATAAAACATTTCTAATCAATACTTTAGGTACACAAATGAACAATTAAGAGTCTTAAGCATATTGAGATTTTCTCACACAATTGTGCATCATAGCCTTCATTTGAAACATGAATCAAAGACATAGCATTTTAATACACGTTACATTCTTGAACACATTCCCAAAGAATAACATAATGTGATAGGAACGTTCATAACATGTTTTGAATACATAATTCTTGACACTTTGCTTATTCGGGACACTCATATTTATTGGGAACATCTCAGAACGTAGAATAAGGAACATGAGACAACCATACTCGAAACTTACGAGAACATCATGGAATTCAATTCTAAGAGAGTAGTTTATCCAACATACCTCAAATTCTCCCCTTAATGATACTACGTTGATCCACTACACTAAGAAACTTCAATCTACAATAACAACATCCAATGGGAACAACGTTAGTAACAAATTCCATAGTTTAGGCCATTTAGGCATTTTATCAAACACCTAGTAGGCATGAATCTCTACATCGCTTAACCATAGAATTAGTTCATCCAACTACTACCATTTACTAACAATTTATCCCACCATCATTCTTAAACATTTCATAACTTCCAACATCACATACATGACCATCCATCCACACCTAACCAACAAAATTCCACCAAATAATCACCTTTCAATCTCTACAATGGTTATGTATTTAAATTGGGAACTTATGGCTTCCAATCACCATGCCATAAGTTCTAATACTTAATTTATACTCATGTTCCCATAATATATCCATACATGTAAGTCTAAGGGTGTAGGATTACCTTTTGGAAGTAATCTTGAAAAACCTTCCTTTGAGTTCTTGAAGAAATTTCTTGAAGATCTAAGTATTTTATGTGTAGATTTCATCAATACTAGTGTAGAAATGATGAAATTTCACACAAAGATAATGGGGATTGCTTACCTTGAAGAAGAGGGGAGTTGGTGGTCGTGAGAGAGCGGAGAAGAGCTCCAAAATTCGTCCAAGTGAAGTGGGGAAAATGAACTCCGAAATTATAGTTATAGGACAAAATTTCTAGGTTTCGGATGCTGCCCCGGATGCTATGGCAGCACTTCACTGCCAGCCCTTCTTTCGGATACGGCCTCGGATACTTCGCATCCGCAGTTCACTCCTCTACCAGCCTTTTGTAATATGGTCATAACATCTTGTATAAATGTCGAAATGGGGAACGGTTTGAAGAGTTAGAAACTAGACTCAGAGGGCTTTAATTTGATAGGTATATCACAACCTAAATATTTATATTGAGGGATTTCTATTTGTTTGAAGTCGGGTCTTGTGATAACTGAGACATCCTTTTCACTTAATGTATCTAACTTTTTCCACACGAATTCTACCATTCACAAAACTCCTTATTATGTTACAACACACCTTAAACATATATTTTCATTTCAAAGTACTGTGGTCATATCCCATAGGTCTCCTTTAATACTCGGATACGTTATCCTCAAATACAACTGGCGCACTTTAAAATCTTAAATGATTAGGAAATTTTTAATGGAGCCTTACATTCTCCCCCACTTAGGATCATTAGTCCTTGAATGAGGGTCAAAATTCACCATTAGCACCCAATGTGACTCAGTTCCTATAACACACACCAGCGGTTCTAAAGTTTTGACTAACTCCCTAAATTTCCAAAACTTTCGCCAGAGTCTCCCCTGTAATTGGGGCCTATCCACCTGTCAGAGAATCGCAAAACTACCCTAGCAATATATCCATAACTCAACAAAGCATCACAGTATATATCAATAACACTGATCTCAATATTAAGGGTATTACATTAACAGAAGTTGTATCTAAACATGAGTTGCAAATATTTAATCATTAGACATAACAAGTAACCTTTTGAACCACAACCATTTGGTCATACAGGAAAGCAAGAATACTTCCTTTACTTTGACGGAGGCAGATATCAATTTCCTAACTTATCTAATAGGAATGACAACTAGATATCTTTTATAAGCCAATTACTCTAAGGTGTGCTAGCTTGAATATGACCATAAAACTTCCTATCAAATATATTTGATCACGGGATGATGCTTCTTCTTTGACATGTTTGAACCTTCAACCCCCATATGTTACTATAAATAATAATAACGAGGTTCGAGATTGGGCTGGAATTATTCAAGAATCCATCAATGTGCTAGCAGGGCATTTCAGGAGGTTATATCCTAAGAGACATGAAGGTTACTACCATTAGCACTGACATGTTTAATCATTGTGATGACATTATTGTTTCGACAAATTAGGCATAGTTGCCTATTAGGAATTGATAATGTAGGGACCATGTTCATGATTCTGAGATTTAAAAGAAATGAGTCATTTTAGACATGTGACATATGGGAGGCATGGTCTGGAGGATAAGGACATTAGCGTCAATTATTCTTGGAAGACTATGAGTCATGAAAAGGACAGCAACAATTGTTTCATTCCATATGTGCCTTGTTCGGAAATAGTAGGCCTCAAAGAGAAATAGCCAAGTACGTGACACCAGTCGCCTCCTGGAGGTGTAGGGAAAATCAGTTCAACTCGAAATGAGAATATTTTGGCACCCTGAATATTCTATAGGTTTCAAAATGCATGAAATTGCATTACGCTCTTAATATTGACTGACACAAAGAATAGATATGCCACAAGCTCATGAGGTTGAAAAAGAAGTTGAACACTTGCAATATTATTATCATTCTGACAACTCATCCCATGCCAATAGTTGATCCTATATGAGAGGACTAGAGATACAAAAAACTTCTCTTTTAAATCAATATGCTCATCATATGTGCCAAAATCTGAAAGCATCTAATTTCAACCTTTAACGAGTGAAACCACATAGCTAGGGCATCCTAATATTGGGGTGAAATCATGTATTGGTTAGAGATAATGAACACTTTGCTATGAGCTAGACATGTTTCTACCATAACAACTCTCAAGCATCCATATCAGGCTACTTCATGAGGAACTAAAATACTAGGAACAAAGTGACTTGCTCACTGAGGCATGCTCTAGGTGGACATGAAAGTCATATTGAGATGGGCGAATAAAAGGATCTTCTTGTGACGAATTTGTGAATTTCAAATTTCCTAGAAACTTTATGCAGAGAAGTGACCCATTTCAATTTACAGGTACACATATGATAGGTGTTGAGATATGCTCTCATGTTACTAGACAATGAAAATGATTAATGATAATATTCACAAAGGAGTAAAGTAACTGTTCCAACCATAGGAGCCACATACACCAGAGAGAGTGGCTCTAGAAGGATCTCAAGGCTAGGCTGCTATACATTGGATTTGATACCACATAAGTAAACTTTATGACAGTGCATGCATAAGCACAAGTGAGAAGATGTTATCCATTTGAATAAAAAGATTCTGTAAGAAATTCATCAGGTATAGTCTCTTGTTGATAATTTAGGAAAGCAAGTGGGAAGTATTAATCCTAGAGTTATAACTCAATCCAAAGAAATAATTATAGAGCTCAGTTCCACCAGAGATTGTAAGTAAGAGAATTTGTGATAGAGTGGCTTCACGAATAATGTGTCTCATTCAGAAAGTAAGTACATGCAATATTTTGTGATTCAACGTTTTTATTTAAGACCATATTTGTGTAGGCCCCTTTAATAAGGATGTACATATACAACAAGGAAAATAATGCGGTGTTCACAATAAGGTAGCAAGGAGTGACTCACTTTGTGATTTTATATTGATATGGAAATACCTTAATTGATGCCCCTCGACTCCACATCCATAACATGCATTGGAACCATAGTGACATACCCCTGAAAGATATCTCTTACACTTCACAAAATGGGGATGAGGTCCACTAAACTGACTCGGTCCACTGACCTGATATTTACCCTTTTGTATACATTAAATACATTCCTCCTATCCTTCCTCCAAGCCTTCATGGCGGGAGTGACAATCTCTATACCGATTTGTTATGTGGGCCATTGGAATTTCCCAAGCTTTCCACCCCTAACACACTCTTGAGCATACTCACAACACGATGCAAAATGTTCTTGCCCACATATCGGGCAGACCGGGATGGGTGTAACCAACCAAAAGGCTTTTGTTCTTCTTGTTCCCCCTCTTTCCAGGACCATAATATATTTCAAGAAACATCCAACATAAACCCGAGTGGCTCTTCTTTCATATCAATTCCGGCTTATTGATGGCAATAATCCTCTTTCATTTCTTAGGTGCTCTCACCACATATTCCGGTGGTGCGGTAACACTAATAGGAACAAGGACACTTCCCCTAGCAACTGGTTCATTCAATACCTCATCGCTTCCTCGAACCCGTGGGTTACTCATATGGAAAATGAGATATGACAAGGAAATTAACTTCCTATCTTGAGCTCTATCGCACGATATGGAGTATCAAAGAAGTGTAAAATTCCTAAATGTCCAAGTAGCCTCCTCATTATAGATGTGGTCGACAACATACCGATAAGAAGGACTCTACTAGACACGGCTCCGGGACATCCTAGGACACTTTAAAACCTTAGGCTCCGATATCAAGTTTGTCATGCCCCGAACTCACGGAGCGCGACCGGCGCTCAACCGAGTGAACCCGGCCAAGCAAGCCTGTTAGATTTCCTTCCACACAAACTCATCCATGAATAAAGAGGATATGTACTCCATTAATCAAACACTGAAAATATTTCCTTAAAAACTCCCATTTCATTTCCATAAGCAGCTTTATTTATAATTTGTAAAATATTACATGTTTATAGATATAATGAAAATTATTCTTGCCAAGTAAAAACATTTCTAGTTCAATTCCACACATCAAACACCACCCATAACCTGTCTATGGAGTCTCTAAGTACAACAGAAGAGTAATATGGAAATGCCGACAATAAGGCCCCGACTATACCTTAAAACACAATGTACAACTCAAATGACATCAGGCCCGAAATAGAGTAGTACTCAACAAAATTGGTTGAATAGAGAGTGACTACTAACGAGGACCAAAGTTGCCCGCTGATGAACCACCTGCATCCATTAAAGATGCAGCGCCACCAGCAAAGAGGACGTTAGTACATATGGAATAGTACTAGTATGTAAAGCTAATTGTCCTCTGTCAAATTAGAATGTCAGTATAAGAAAGGGAAAATCATGGAAACAACAATCAACAACCAATGATATTCAAATGCCAAGTTAAAACATAATAATTCCCAAAATATAAAGATAATACTGTGAAGTGATAATCAAAAAATGATGCTAATATCATTTTTGGTTGGGAGATCTTTAGCACCGATATACCATTGTTCACAATACCACTGTTCATAATACCAATGTTCACAATATCAATATTCACAATACCAATATTCACAATACCAATACCACCGTACTTTTAGCACGGAGTTCGATCATGACCCGATCGGCTAGGCCATCTCATTAGAAACATCAACCACAATCACTCTCAATACCAATACCACCGTACTTTTAGCACGGAGTTCGATCATGACCCGATCGGCTAGGCCATCTCATTAGAAACATCAACCACAATCACTCTCAATACCAATACCACCGTACTTTTAGCACGGAGTTCGATCATGACCCGATCGGCTAGGCCATCTCATTAGAAACATCAACCACAATCACTCTCAATACCAATACCACCGTACTTTTAGCACGGAGTTCGATCATGACCCGATCGGCTAGGCCATCTCATTAGAAACATCAACCACAATCACTCTCAATACCAATACCACCGTACTTTTAGCACGGAGTCTAATCACGAGCCGATCGGCTAGGCCATCTCATTAGAGACATCAACCATAATTAATATTTCCAGAACAATAACCACCATTTGTGCGGCATGGTGTCCGATCACGACCCGATCGGCTAGGCTATCTCACCATAATGTCGTGTGGATCGACATCGTCCTTTTCTATCAATCATCTCATCACAATTAAGGAGAATAATTTTATCACATCAATATCATCCCAAATAAGCGGAATAATCACAATCCATTCCCACACCGGTACGTGTAGTATCGGGGTTTGGTTATTTCAAACTACCCTTCCTTGGTGACTATCGATACTCCCAAAAATAATATTACTGTATTTGCACACAAAGGTAACATAGGTACAAATGTATTTACCTCACCATCTTTCACATTGTATGAATCTCCACTAGTATTTTCAANACATCAGGCCCGAAATAGAGTAGTACTCAACAAAATTGGTTGAATAGAGAGTGACTACTAACGAGGACCAAAGTTGCCCGCTGATGAACCACCTGCATCCATTAAAGATGCAGCGCCACCAGCAAAGAGGACGTTAGTACATATGGAATAGTACTAGTATGTAAAGCTAATTGTCCTCTGTCAAATTAGAATGTCAGTATAAGAAAGGGAAAATCATGGAAACAACAATCAACAACCAATGATATTCAAATGCCAAGTTAAAACATAATAATTCCCAAAATATAAAGATAATACTGTGAAGTGATAATCAAAAAATGATGCTAATATCATTTTTGGTTGGGAGATCTTTAGCACCGATATACCATTGTTCACAATACCACTGTTCATAATACCAATGTTCACAATATCAATATTCACAATACCAATATTCACAATACCAATACCACCGTACTTTTAGCACGGAGTTCGATCATGACCCGATCGGCTAGGCCATCTCATTAGAAACATCAACCACAATCACTCTCAATACCAATACCACCGTACTTTTAGCACGGAGTCTAATCACGAGCCGATCGGCTAGGCCATCTCATTAGAGACATCAACCATAATTAATATTTCCAGAACAATAACCACCATTTGTGCGGCATGGTGTCCGATCACGACCCGATCGGCTAGGCTATCTCACCATAATGTCGTGTGGATCGACATCGTCCTTTTCTATCAATCATCTCATCACAATTAAGGAGAATAATTTTATCACATCAATATCATCCCAAATAAGCGGAATAATCACAATCCATTCCCACACCGGTACGTGTAGTATCGGGGTTTGGTTATTTCAAACTACCCTTCCTTGGTGACTATCGATACTCCCAAAAATAATATTACTGTATTTGCACACAAAGGTAACATAGGTACAAATGTATTTACCTCACCATCTTTCACATCGTATGAATCTCCACTAGTAGTTTCAACTAATAACAACAACAATATTCCCTTGGCTCTTTTGGCCATTCACAAGATTATTTATTCAAGGCACGGTGGCCGTATTTGATATTCCACACTTTCATTTCTTCCCTCTCATGTGTTATCGTCTTAAATATCAATATATATAATATTTCAAAAATCACAACTTTAAGTTCATTAGAAATTAACAATTTAAGCACAATAGATTTCTTTCCGATCAATCAAGTAAAATAATTGGCAATTGATGCGCAAGTTAAAATCATCAACAAGTAACACACCATTTATTCTTGAAATACTTTTCCCCAAAAAGGGCAATACAAAATTTCCACTCATGAATATGTAAGAAAGCAAAACAAATTGACAATACTCATAAAGCATAGCATTTATTAAAACAAAAACATATGGGCATGACTTGAGTTCATAACATTTCGGCAATTTTATTTTCGAAGTCAATTTTGGAACAGCTGAATCAAAGCACATTTCATAATTTTTCTCACATCATCTTATTTCATTGGAACCATTGGCCACAAATATAACTTTCACTCTTGGCACATTGGCCACACTATATATATCCCCAAGTCACTTATTTAACTTCTAACTATCTTTATAGATTATCAACAATAAAACATTTCCAATCAAGACTTTAGATACACATATGACCTATTAAGAGTTTTAAGCATATTGAGATTTTCTCACACAATTTGGCATTATACCTTCATTTGAAACATGACTCAAAGACATATATCATTCTCGAACACATTCCCAAAGGATAACATATTGTGATAGGAACGTTCGTAACACGTTTTTGAATACGTAATTCTCGACACTATGCTTATTCGGGAAAATCAAAATTATTGGGAAAATCTCGGAACATAGAATAAGGAACTTGAGACAACCATACTTGAAACTTACGGGAACATCATGGAATTCAATTCTAAGAGAGTAGTTTAGCCAACATACCTGAAATTCGCCCCTTAATGATACTACAGTTATCCACTACACTAACAAACTTCAATCTACAATAACAACATCCAATGGGAACAACATTAGTAACAAATTCCATAGTATAGGTCATTTAGGCATTTTATCAAACATCTAGTAGGCATGAATCTCTACATCTCTTAACCATAGCATTAGTTCATCCAACTACTACCATTTACCAACAATTTATCCCACCATCATTCTTAAGCAATTCATGACTTCCAACATCACATACATGACCATCCATCCACACCCAACCAACAAAATTCCATCAAATAATCACCTTTCAATCTCTATAATGGTTATGTATTTAAATTGGGAACTTATGGCTTCCTATCACCATACCACAAGTTCTAATACTTAATTCATACTCATGTTCCCATAATATATCGATCCATGTAAGTATAAAGGAGTAGGATTGCCTTTTGGAATAAAAGCTTGCAAAACCCTCCTTTGAGTTCTTGAAGATCTATGTAGTTTATGTGTAGATTTCATCAATACTAATGTAGAAATGATGGAATTTCACACCAAGATATGAGGAATTTCTTACCTTGAAGAAGAGTGGAGTTTGTGGTCTGGAGAGAGTGGAGAAGAGCTCCAAAATTCGTCCAAGTGAAGTGAGGAAAATGAACCCCGAAATCAGGGTTTCAGATGCTGCCCCGGATTCTATGGCAGCACTGCACTGCCAACCCTTCTTTCTGATGCGGCCTTGAATGCTTCGCATCCGCAGTTCACTCCTCTGCTAGCCTTTGGTAGTTTGGTCATAACTTCTTGTAGGAATGTCCAAATGACTAACGGTTTGAAGAGTTAGAAACTAGACTCATATGGATTTAATTGGATAGATATATCACAACCTAAGCCTTTATATTGAGGAATTTCTATTCGTTTGAAGTTAGGTCTTGTGCTAATTGAGACATCCTTTCCATTTAATATATCCAACTTGTTCCACATAAATTCTTACCATTCACAAAACTCCTTATTATGTTCCAATACACCTTAAACATATATTTTCTTTTCAAAATGATGTGGTCTTATCCCATAGGTATCTGTTAATACTCGAATACGTTAAGAGAATACCTAAATAATGCCACCCATGGTAAGAAACGAGCATTAAGAACACTAGCAAATCATTTTTTCCTTAACGAGGAATTCTTGTACAGGAGGTTACCAAACTTAGGACTGTTAAGGTGTGTAGATGTCGCTGAAGCAACCAGATTACTGGAATAAATACATGCAGAAACATGCGAAACTCACATGAATGGTTTCACTTTGGCCAGAAAGATTTTAAGAGTTGCATAATTTTGGATGACCATGGAAAGCGATAGTATCTGTTACATGTAGCAATGTCACCAGTGCTAGATTCACGGGGATTGCATCTAGGTTCCACCTAACTAGGTGAATGTAATAGGTTCTCCTTGGCAGTTCAACACTCGGGCATGCACGTGATCGGGCCTATAGAGCATGCCGCATTAAATGGATACCATTTCATCCTGGTAAACATCGATGACTACACCAAACAGGCCGAAGCTTATACATACAAGGCCGTTACGAAGAAAGTGGTAGCAGATTTCATCTGTAACAACATAGTATGCCAAGTCGGGATCCCAAAGTCAATCATCACAGATAATGCAGCCAACCTCAACAGCGATCACATGACGGGATTTGCGAGAAGTTCAGAATCGTCCATCATAGTTCCATAGCCTATAGGTAGCAAATGAATGGAGTTGTTGAAGTAGCCAATAAAAACATCAAAATGATCTTATGAAAGATAGTGGAAAATCACGAACAATGGCAGGAGAAATTATCCTTCGCTTTATTGGGTTACTGAACCACTATAATCCACCATGATAACATAATACATGTTGGTATATGGTACTGGAGCTGTGATAGCCACAGAGGTCGAGATACCATCTTTGAGGGACATTCAAGAAGCCATGTTAGAAGACGCATAATGGATAGGAGTTAGACAGGAGCAACTTATGCTCACTGATGAAAAGAGAATGGACGCAGTATGCCACAGTCAGTTGTATCAAATAAGGATGGCTAATGCATTCAACAAGAATTGGAAACCTCGGTAATTCACACCGGGGTAGTTGATTTTGAAGAAGATATTCCCTCATCAAGAAGAAGCGAAGGGAAAGTCCGCACCGATTTGGCAAGGTCCTTATGTTGTCCATCAAGTGTTGTTGGGAGGAGCATTGATACTAGCAGAAATGGATGGCAGAGTCAGCATGAAACCCATCAACTAAGATGCAATCAAGAGATACTACATTTAAATACAGTAGAATTAGGGTTTTGTTGTAACAGAACTACGCCGGACCTGACTTCCCACGGTGCGATACTTAGGCAACCCATGTAGGGTCCATTCCCCCCCCCCCCTTTTTGTAATAGAAAATCCAAATATCATTATACTCGGAACTATGCCACGACTTGATTTACTTTGGCTGTAATACGTAGGGAATCCTCATCAGATTCAGTCATATATTGTAATTAAACTATGTCTTGTCTGATTCCATTTTGATACTTAGGCAGTCTGAGTTAGACTCGGCCACTTCATCTCAATTTCTTATCACTTTTCATCTATTGTAACCAAAATACATTTTGACATGATTCCATTTGTATATGTAGGCTTACTGAGTCAGGCTCTGTGAATATCATAATTCATTTATCATTTTGTTACCCTTGAACGATGTTTAGACCTGATTCCGTTCGGATATGTAGGCAACCCAAAGAAAACTTTTGCAGTGCATTCCTTTTAGATTAGGACGCAATCATGACAGCAAGAAGCTACGGCACTAGGGCATCTCTGGAATCAACATCAATGGGATAGAGTCATCAAGAAGCAACGTTTGCGTCAGAGGGAACTTCCAAACATGTCATAATTGGGAACGACTGCATTTGCCATAAAAATGAACAATTTTCAAAAAAAAATGTGTTTTCTAGAAAACTATCATTACACCTACCGAACTTCGTAGCGTAATCTCATCAAATCTAGGGCAAGGCAAGGCCTATGGTCAACATAAACCAACACCCCCTCTGCTAAGAATTCTTCGACCAACAAGAAACAATGAATGTTGGGGCGGAATAATGACGGACCTACTACAATCTCATGAACCCTTATCTCTCTTTCATTATTCGATCCATTTTCTCATATGATTAAAGAATAACTTTGAATTCTTTGCAGGTACTTTGGAGCCAAGTCTTTGATGCAATCAGAGCACACTACATATAGCAAACCATCTTCTCAACCAATCAAAGCGCCTTGTATATAATGAGCCGCCGGCCTCGATAATCAAAGCCATGTATATAGAAAAACGTCTGCTCAATGAAGTGTAGAACCTTGTATATAATGAGCCCGCTGGCCTCGCAAATCATAGCCATGTATATAGAAAACCTCCAGCTCAACCAATCAGAGCGCCTTGTAGAAATCAAAGCATTGTATATAGAAAATTGTTTGCTTCGCCAACTGGATCACTTCGCACAGATCACACGTTCACTCCGCCATATTAGATATTCCAAGTAGATATTTGCAAATTATAGTGCCAACTTCACCAATCGAAGGATGAACCATCCGATCGCTCTATACATTCTGCCAATTGACGGACGCACTTTAGTTTTGCACTCAAGAGTATCTCTTGGGCATGCTCCTTATTTCCTTGTTTTATCTTGAATGTTTTGACATTTTACTCATGTAGCTTACATGCATGTTATATTTTTCAAGTTAAAAACTCCCTTCATGCGGAGACACTTTGTATTTCAAGTCAACTACTCCAATCGCATGGAGATACTTTCATCGTGAGGACATATTTTACATTTCAAGTCAACTACTCCCATCACATGGAGATTCTCCCATTGTGTGGAGACTTAATGCTCCGACAGATGCAGAATGGTACATAGCTCGGTTAACAATCAAGTCAAATTTAAAGGCTCATCCCGGCATCCGAAATAATACTCCAAATCTTAAAGACCTCAGATTCAAATATCCCATCATCCCGATCCCAAATAACGGCTAGCCGGCAGCAAATAATCATTCATTCATGCATAATTTACATCATATCTTAACATATTTGCATTACGATATATGGGTATGGGTATACTTTGCTTTTGCAGGATCAAACATCATGATGTAGAACTTTTTCTAAGCAGCAAACCAAGCTACAATGCTATGAGGGACAACAAACTCATAAGCGGGCCAAGGATCCAAACTCAAACTCAAATATGATTAGTTGAACTCTAAATCATCGAATCTTTCAGGTTTCATAATGAAGTGGCAATTCGAAGTCATTTCAGGTGCCAAAATCTTCTCGTCTTGTAGTATCCTCATAACACGATACTAGGGCAATTCCTGCATGCATCGCCTTCTCCAAATCATAATTTCAGAACTACATGAGCCCTGGTCCTCGTTAAGCCCGAGGTATATAAGCGATTTAAAGCCTGCATTTGTCCCCAATTTCTCAAACTTTCCCTAAACTCGTCCCTAATTCCCACAATTCATAATCATCCTCAAATACATATGTCGTTCCTACAATACATGCTTGAAGTCGGGACAAAATTTGTCTTGGTTCAATTTCTTTGCCCGAAAACTCTTTCATCGTCTCCAGCCAAAAAGGGACAGCTATTGATGACACATTTTGAACCTTTCTTTTAAAATTAAATTATTTCTACTTAATGATTTGCAATAAATGTATTGAAAATAGATTCTAATTAATAATACTTATTTTTATACAAATATGACACAAATAGGTAGTTAATAGTGTCAAATAAATAAATCAGTATTAAATGGCTATGGGAGAGCCAATCCAAAACCCTAAGGAAGCTACTACAAACCCTAGTAATAACCTCACATATGCAGTGCGTGTAAATATCCAGCAAACAGTCGCACCTATCACAATAGTTCAACTAAAACCTACAGTTCTTGTCCATGGAATTCCTACGCTACAGTTTACTTTGGATGAACGAGAACAATTTGCAAATGAAGAAGGATTACACCGAGCTATTGTAATCAAGCTATCTTTTGGTGCACCAGATTTGCAGGTGTTAAGAAGTTTACTGTCGAAAATTATAGGTATTAAAGGTCATTGTTTTTTAGGTTTACTTGCTCAGCGACAAATATTTATGCGTTGTGATCAATATGAATTTTTTTTTGCTCATTATCACGAGCTGTTAATTACTTTTAACATGCAGGAAAGGAACACCAATACAGAATCTTTCCCTGGAGTGTTGGATATAATCCTAAGGAGGAAACATCTAAGGTAGCAGTTTGGATTTCACTTCCAAATCTGTCACCTGACTTGTTTGCAAGGAAACCGTTAATGTCCATCATAGCTGCAGTTGGTAGGACAATTGCCATTGATAAGGCCACACAAGTTAGTTCGCGTTCGAGCACAGCGAATGTGAAAATGATCTTGGATTTGCTGGACAAACATATAGGGAAGGTGAGGCTTCAATACATTGATTCCATAACTGGAAAGATTATTGAGGAGTTCCAAACAATTGTCTATGATAATTTGCGTGCTTATTGCTGCCAATGTAAGCATCAAGTGCATGAAGAAGTTCAATGTCATTTGCTATAAGGAAAGATGCAATCTGCTCAAGTTGGGGATGAAATAGTCGAAGAAGGTGATCAAGCTGTAAAAACATTGCAGGGTGATGCAAGAGATATTTTGAATGCCAAGAAACAACAAAAGCTTTCTCTTTCAAAATCTACAGATGTGCCAGGTGATAGTACACTTGATAGGTAAGCAGGATCAATAAAGGAAAAGGTTAACTCTAATCCTACTTTGAATGGGACTGTTGGTGTTGTACAGGCTGCTGGTGCCTTTGGTAGTGGTGCTGTTTTGATTCGAGATACTAGTGATAATAAACAACAAGGGGTGGAGCAAGGAGTCAGGATTGGTAAGATTAATGCTCTAGAAACTGGGCAAGTTATTAGAGATCAACAAAAAATAGCTAAGAAAGCTAAACTCCCTAGTGATATCCCTGCTCCTATTGCTTTAAGGATGATTTACCAAGTTGTGGGTGCTACTTTACAAAACAAAACTATTATGATGCTGAAGTTGAGGGTGCTATTGTATGTGCGACTAATGGAGAGGTGAAGGTGTCTAAGGCCTATACTACAACAGTTTGACATAAAGAGCAAGACAAGGTTATTGTGGGATACAATTACAAGGTTGATGTTGCATTGAAAGCAGCTGGTAAATCTGGTGAGCAGGCACTTGTCACTACTGATGCTTTGGAGGTGGCTACTGATAGATCAAATACACTAAACAAAGTACATGCTGAAGCTGGGCAATCATGCAACATTAAGTAAATAGAGGCTAAGATACATTCTAGAGGTTTGATGCAACAGGATGGCAAAAGAGGCTGGACAGGAGTGTGTTCAAGTGGCTGCAAATTCCTATAATAATGTTGATTCTACTGGGAATGTTAATGGACCTATTGCTAAATTGAATTCCTATGATTTGGGCAATAACAAGTAGGAAAATATGGAGGAAGGCTGGACTACAATATCTGGTAAAAAGACAACTGCAAAACAAATTACTGTTGGTCGTGACAAACCAGCAGGTGCTACTGTTGTACATGATGAGGGGCATGGTTTTGAAGGTGTAATTGCCTTGTTGGGGCGGTACTTGAAAAATATGGGCAATCGAACAAAATTGCAGTTGATCAATCTTGGGTAGTGGTCAATCGATCACCAAGCAAAATTATTTCTACAGGTCGTAAAAATCAGATTTTAGCAACTAAGAACATTGAAGTCTCAAACTCTTTTGATGTGTTGGTTAATGAGCATGATGGTGCAGCAAAAAATATTGGGAAGGAGTTGCAACAGGTGGATGATGAGCAATATCAGTAGCTAGAAAAATCAGCTCTACAGTTTGCGAAAAGCAGTAAAAAATGCAAATGGCATAGGTGCTCGACTTCAGATTGTAACTGTTGATGATCACACTGGTGAGCCAACTACCTACTGCGGCTACATTAACTCTCAATATCTCAAATCCGGATTTAGCTAAAATGGTGAAGGATACCCAGGAAGCTATGTTGAAGAATACAACTGCAAAGATTAAGGCTCCATTGGTTACTTTGAATACGTCAGTTCATGAGGTTCCTTCATAATATATGGAGTCGTTTTGTGGGAAAGGAAGTGATTCGGGTCAGCAATTGATATCTACAGGAAAATATCAACATGTGGAGAGAGGTATGGCATCACTTTTACAATCAAATTCTACAAATGAGATGACTAGCTCTAAGGATCTACAAGGTGGGACAAGTGCAATTATTGTTAATCGCAAGACTTGGGCTGAGAAAGTTGAAGAGGAGGAAGAAGATTATGCAGATAGCATCCAAGATGAGAGTGACGATGAGGCATCTCAATTTTCAGCAACTCCTCCATCAAAGGACGAGGCATCAAAGGTGCAAAGCGAGCAGGTTTCTAATTATACGGATAGTGTGCCAAAGAATAGATGTTTGAGTCCAAATGTTGCTGTTTTTGTACCTTCCGGGCAGCAACAAAAGCTCATAATGCAGCAGGTTCGAAGGAGATCGAAATTTTGTCGATGCACAAGGAAGTAGCTACTGGAAGTACCAATGCAATGGCTGTAAAATACAATTTCACACCTACAAATATCCTCCATGCTCTTATTTCTCATGATATTGACACCTTGAGAGCTCTTGACAATCTGGGGAACGAGTAAGGAGCACTAGTGCCCGGATACAATCCTATTGAAGTATTTGGTGTGGATATGGGCCAAGGTTTCTATAAATAAGGGGAAGAGGAAGAACTTCTAGATGCATCAATTCCCAATGTAGCTAGGGACGGAGATCTTTCTCCTAGACACTTGAGAAGTGGTTCCAACAAAACCAAGAAGAAGACACATGAGAGGCAAGATTGTTCTGATGGTAAGGTGACACGGGGGGGCTTCCATTAGGCAACTTCCGATGAGGGTTGCAAAGCAAAAGGTGGCTGCCCCTACCACCTCCACAAGGTCCAATAAGTCCAATCGATCCAAGAAGAAATGATTAAGTTTGAAGACATTTTGAAAAGGGTTGATGAAGAAGACAAGGTTCTACAAGCTGAAGAGTTCACAAGATTAGAGAAGAAAGGGAAAGACTCTTATTTCTACATAATTTTATTTTTCCATTTTATTAGCATCACCATATGTAATATCATGATAGAGCATGTTATAAGCTCTATGATGGTCATAGAGTACTTAGTTCTTTCTAGTTCTTATTTTTACATGCTTGCTAGTAGATGAGGTTGTTCATGCCTCAATAGGAATTGTAAGGTAAGGTCTAGCTCAGTAAGAGTATGCCTTTGGGAAATATCCAAACGGCCATGAGATTATTCGCCCTAGTGAGACTTTGCCGATAGCCACAACATGAGCCTGATCATGAGGCTACCATCATAAGGCAATGGATGCGCACGGGGATGATTACATAGCCAAGGCATTGAGGCAACACTAGTATAGATTTTGTCCCTCTTACTTGTACTCTTACTTTGTGGTTTTTCTTTTTATTATTACAAATATAGCTACTACGCAGCTTGTCTAGTAGTATAATTTGCTAAAGGAATAATTAAAATAACCTCTATATTTTGAAACATGAGTTTTACAATTAATTTAACAAATTAACCTTTGGTTCTTAATTAACTCATTTATTATTTGAATTAATCCAAAAATAGTTTTCCAATTTAGAAAATAAAGTTTTTAATAAGTAATTAGGTAATTATAGTAATTAGTGGTGTACTTGATGATTATATTTTCTATCACATTTTATTAGAATTGATTAAGTTTAATTTGAATTAATTTTAAAGCATTAAAGACTAAATGGCTAGTTAGTTCCAGCAGTTAGGGAATTTCAAGATGTGTTTCCAGCTGATCTTCCGGGCATGCCGCCCGACAGAGATATTAATTTTGGCATTGATTTGTTGCCGGGTACTCAACCCATCTCTATTCCTCCATACCATATGGCTTCTCCTGAATTGAAGGAGTTGAAGGAGCAGTTACATGAGTTGCTTGATAAGGGCTTCATTTGGCCCAGTGTGTCACCTTGGGGTGCTCCTGTCTTATTTGTGAATAAGAAGGATGGTTCTATGCGGATGTGTATTGATTATCGCTAGTTGAACAAAGTCACAGTGAAGAACATGTATCCACTGCCTCGTATTGATGACTTATTTGATCAGTTGATGTGTGTCAGAGTGTTTTCCAAGATTGACTTGAATTCACGATATCATCAGTTAAAGATTTGGGAGCCAGATATCCTGCAGACTGCTTTCAGGACTCTATATGGTCACTACGAGTTCCTTGTGATGTCTTTTGGGTTGACCAATGCCCCAGCAACATTTATGCACTTGATGCACAATGTGTTCCAACCTTATCTTGACTCATTTGTCATTGCGTTTAATGAAGACATTCTGGTGTACTCCTGGATTCGGGAGGATCATGAGCCTCACCTGAGGACTGTGCTTTAGACTTTGAGAGAAACGAAGTTGTATGCAAACTTTTCTAAGTGTGAGTTTTGGCTAGACTCAGTGGCATTCATGGGCCATGTAGCATCGAGTGATGTGATCAAGTGTTACAATCCAAATTCGCGTACCTTAGATCATGCCGTAAGTTAGTAGACGTAAATCCAAGAAGATATTATCTTTGAGATGATAAGAAGTTAATCCTATTGGACTTAAACGATACAAGGGTGTATAAGAGTGGTTAACAAGTATTAGAAGTCAAACGAATCAAGGATGTTGTAACCCGTATTTTCGGGTAACACTAGAGGAGATTAATTGTCCCAAGAGGTCATGTTTTAATGTATTTTAATCATATAATATCCGTAGCATAAGTCTTGAAGTCAAGCGAGTTATGAAATAAAAGTCGATAAAAGTTGTCGCAACTTACGTTTATAATTTTACTTAAACTTTAGGTCAAATGTTACTACATTTTTATCCCAATGTACTTGGAATTATGGGGTGATCTACCTATCAAATTGAATTTCTATGAGTCTAGTGTCCAACACATTAAACCGTTCATCGATACGATCTCAGAATAGAGAGATATTCGCAGTTTCGCGAGAGTGCGCCAAGCAGCTCTCTATGGGGCCCACATAGGCGGTTTA
>AWOL01S0002261.1:0-13700 GCA_000715115.1 Nicotiana otophora
ATAAAGTTAGACAAGCTACTTACCTCGAACCAAGCTCAATCTGTCGGTAAGAATGCCTTTTCCATGAATATCCGACTCTGAATTGCTCGAATCTAGCCAAAATAATTCGATACAGTCAATAAAAATTATAGGAATCAATTTCGTAAGAAAATACTACATTTTTCAATAAAAATCCAAAATTAACTCAAAACTTGCCTGTGCGGCCCATGTCTCGGAATTCGGCGAAACTTATAAAATCTGACAACACATTCAATTACGAGTCCAACCATACCAGTTTCATTCAAATCCGACTTCGAATCGACACCGAAATCTCAAGAATTCGTTTCTATGAATTTTCTAAAATTTTCCCAAATTTCAATCTCAAAACACTAATTAAATGGTGAAAACAAATGATGGATTCGGGTAATCTAACCATAATTAAGTTAAGAANTAAAATTTTCCCAAATTTCAATCTCAAAACACTAATTAAATGGTGAAAACAAATGATGGATTCGGGTAATCTAACCATTATTAAGTTAAGAACACTTACCCCGATATTGTCTCTGAAAATCTCCCAAAAGTCGCCTCTCCCCAAGCTCCAATTCGTCAAAAATGGCATAAGAGACGAAGTCCCCTGTTTTATAATTCTGTCCAGGCAGCCCTCGGTCCTGCCGATCCTGGCCCTCGATCAAGGCTTCGATCATGGCCCTCGATCATGGCTTTGATCATGGCTTCGATCATGGCCCTCGATCCTGGCCTTCGATCCTGGGCATCGATCATGGCCCTCGATCCTGGCCTTCGATCATGGTCCTCGATTCTAGCCTTCGATCATGGCCCTCGATCATGAGCCTTCGATCATGGCCCTCAATCATGAGCCTCGATCATGGCCCTCGATCCTGAGCCTCGATCATGGCTTCGATCCTGGCCCTCGACCCTGGCCCTCGACCCTGGGCTCAATTTCTGGGCTTCGATTTCTGCATTTCCAGCAGAAGAAAATTGCAGCAGCTTTTGCAGCAGTTGTTTAAGTCCAACTTTTGGTCTGTTAACCATCCGAAACTCACCTGAGGCCCTCGAGACCTCAATCAAAAATACCAACAAGTCCTAAAATATCATACAAACTTATTTGAAACCTCAAATCACATCAAACAATGCTAAAATCATAATTCACACCTCAATTCAAGCTTAATTAAACTTAAGAATTTCCAACTTCTACATTCGATGTTGAAACCAATCAAATCAAATCTGATTGACCTCAAACTTTGTACACAAGTCATAAATGATATAACGGAGCTATGAAAATTTTCGGAACTGGATTCCAACCCCGATATCAAAAAGTCAACTCTCCGGTCAAACTTCCAAAGTTAAATTCCTATTTTAGCCATTTCAAGGCTATTTGAGCTACAGACCTCCAAAACACAATCCGGACATGCCCCTAAGCGCAAAATCATCTAACAAAGCTAACGGAACTGACGGAATTTCATTCCGGAGTCATCTTCACATAGTTCCGACTACGGTCCAAATCCTAAGGTTTAAACCTCCATTTAGGGACTAAGTGTCCCAAAACACTCCAAAAACCAAAACGAAACCTCCCGATAAGTCACAATAGCAGGAATAGATATGGGAGAAGCAGTAAATAGGGGATCGGGGCTATTACTCTTGAAACGACCGACCGGGTCGTTACAATTTAATAAGAGAAATATTTCTATTATTAGATTAAAACGCAATTTGTGCAAATCACATGGTAGAATTAAAAGAATATTTTATCTAGTAGAAATGAATATGTTGATCAACTAAATAAAAAGTTTATTGCAACATTTTATAGTAAAAATAAAATATTTTTCAGTTTTTGACTTAAAAGAAAATAATACCAATAATTACTACCAAGAAGAATACTTAAATACTTTAGTACCAAATGGCCTTCTACCATACATGTTTGTTGTCAAGTTTCTTATTTCTTACGTATGTTCGTGTCACTATATATATAATAGACTAAGTTAAAATTGATCTTCCATTGTATATAGGTTAATTTTGAAGAAAAATATGTCTGTCATGCCACTAGAAAACTTAGATACGTCAAATAGTGTCACGATCCGAAATTTTTACCTTCGGGACCATGATGGCGCCTAACATTTCACTTGCTAGGCAAGCCAACGTTAGAATAAATTAGCCATTTTTAATAATTTAATTTAAATAATAATAATAAAGAAACCAAATAACTGGAATAAAATATGGACTAAAGTGAATAAACCAAAATAATAGTAATGTTTAAATATCATCCCAGAACTGGTGTCACAAGTGCACGAACTTCTACAATAATACAAATAAGGGCCTGAATAAAAATAAAGTTGTTTGAAAGAAAATACACAACTAAGATAAAACAGAAGGGGACTTCAGAGCTGCGAACGTCGTACAGCTATAGCTCAAGTCTCCTCTGGTAGTTGAATCCGAGCAAGTCTACGGTACGCTGCTGGGACCAACTCCGGTATCTGCACAAGAAGTGCATGATGTAGTATGAGTACAACCGACTCCATGTACTCTGTAAGTGCCGAGCCTAACCTCGACGAAGTAGTGACGAGGCTAAGGCAAGTCGCTTACATTAAACTGTACGCAATTATAATAATAATAATAATAATAATAATAATAACAGGAATAAAGATAAAACAGGTAACTCATATCAACAATCGAGGCCAACTCGGCAGTCACAATCAATTATTACTTTTATCATTCTGTTGCGGCGTGCAATCCGTTCCCACAATATAATCTTTCAATTAAATTCTGTTGCGGCGTGCAACCCGATCGCTCAATATAAACCATCAATTAAATTTGTTGCAGCGTGCAACCCAATCCCACAATATAAACTTTTAATTAATTCTGTTGCGGCATGTAACCCGATCCCATAATATAAACGTTAAATAAATTCCGTTGTGGCGTGCAACCCGATCCCACAATATAAACTTTCAATTAATTCTGTTGCGGCGTGCAACCCGATCCCACAATATAAACTTTCAATTAATTTTATTGCGGCGTGCAACCCGATCTCACAATATAAACTTTAAATAAATTCTGTTGTGTTGTGCAACCCGATCCCACAATATAAACTTTAAATAAATTTTTTTGCGGCGTGCAACCCGATGCCACAATATAAACTTTAAATAAATTCTATTGTGGCGTGCAACCTGCTTCTCAACAATATCAATTAACAACACTTATACGTAAGACTACTTCAATACATGCCACAATCAATATGAAACTATAAGGCAACAAGATATACAACAAATCAAGGTATAATAGTAGGCAATGAAAATAAGAGAATCAATTAATATAACAATTAATTCATGAAATAAGGCAATTGGTGAAATATGTAAAAGCATGGAAACAAGCATTTTGACGACATATAGACACTCGTCACCTTGTCTATACGCCGCTACACATGAAATTCACTTAACACATAGTTCAAGCGTTCTATTCCCTCAAGTCAAGGTTAACCGCGATACTTATCTTACTTTGCAATTCAAGTGATCACTCGACCACGTCCTTTCCTTTTGAATTAGTCTCCAAATCAATAAAACCTAGCAATTTATTGGCCAGCAATTTAATTGGAGCTTTAAAAGTTATTCACAATTCGAAAGAGACTTAATTTAAGTCATTTTCGGAAAAGTCAACCAAAAGTCAATATGGGGCCCACTTTTCAGAACTCGACAAAAATTTACGGAATCTTAACACTTGTTCCGATACGAGTACAACCATACAACAATTATAGAATTCCGACATCGGATTGCCTTTCAAATCTTCATTTTTTGTTTTTGGAAGATTTTACAAAAATCCCATTTTCTTCCATTCAATTCACTAATTAATGATGTAAATAAGTATGAAATCATGAAATATAATCAATTTAAGATAAAGAACACTTACCTATTTCAAACTCGTGTAAAATCCCTTTGAAATCGCCCAAATCCGAGATTTAAAACTAAAATATGAGCAAAAACGTTGAACTCCCGAATTTTAAGCAATCTGCCCAGGCAAGTCGCATCTCTCAAATGCAACTTATTTCATTATTTCCAGGCAAAAACTGCAGTACCAGTCTTCAGTAAATCGATAGTAACTGTCATAACCCAAAATCCCACCACGGGCATCACTACCCAAACTCCCGGTCAAACTTTCTAAAAATCTTCTATTTTTCAACTTTCACCAAAATGCACTGAATTGTCCTACGGAATTCCAAATCCAAATCCGGACATGTGCCTAAGTCCGAAATCATCATACGAAACTATTGGAATCATCAAAATTCTATTGCGGAGTCGTTTGCTCAAAAGTCAAATCTCCGGTCAAACTTTAGAAATTCAAGCTTTATAAATGAGAAATGTTCTTTCAATTAAATTCTGAATCTTCCGAAAATCAAACTCGACCCCACACGCGGGTCATAATATATATATTACGAAGTTGCTTGGGACCTTAAGTCACTGAACGGAACGTTAATTTTCAAAATGATCAGTTGGGTTGTTACATTCTCCCCCTCTTAAAACATACGTTCGTCCTCGAACGTGCCAAGAATTATTTTGAAGACATTAAATTACTGAGTGTATTCTTATACACATACTCACTGGTGATTCTACGTGACCGCAAATTTAACATAGGTTCGACAACACCATCTCAATTGAGATTATTTCTTTTCTCCACATTTATAACTTTAAAACCAATTTCTTACATTCCAAACATTTCTAAAAGGCCTAATTTTTCACACCAACATATGGTATTAGTCTCAACCGGTTATAGCAACTCGTGCCTACGCACACGTCATACGTATTCCCATAACCACATCTTTGGTCATAATAGTTGTTCATAATCGATTACAGTGTCGTCAATTAACCTCATGTTGACTAAAATCTCGTTTCAAACCTTCACCTTACTAACAACGAGACACGAGGCATGAAGACCTTATAAATATTTATCCGAATTAACGAGTCACACTCGTAGGCTAAAACTCAATAATTACAGCACAAATATGGCTAAATATGTACAGAAACACATAAAAGAATTATCGAATAAGCCTAATGGGCATGACTCCCTATTGGTACTATAGTACAAATTAAATTTCACAAAGGGAGAATTTAAAACACATAAATTTTCATCACAAGGATCTCATCCTTATATAACTTCCACCGCGACTTATAGCCGGTTTAAAATGTGAGGATCTCGTCCTAAGCTCTGAATCACAAGTACTTTGCACATTGTGCCAAACTGAAATTTTTCATATCTTTTCTTTCTTCTTTTTAATAAATTCCGTGAAATAATTTCACAACACATAATGAACCCCTATACCGGTAAGGCATATAATTCATAAAATTATAATCAATTATCCCAAAATCACCTCAAAACTCACTATAATGAGTAACAGCAAGTCATTTTTGGACTCATAGCCCTTAATAATGTACAAAATAAAATGATAGGCACGGATATTGCAATAAAATCTCCCAACAGGGGTAAACACATAAGTAGGTTACAGAATTACAAAGCTCACCCATAAGTGGAGCATAATAGGAGGACTCGCATCGATACTCAGAGCTGAATCAAACTAAGGAAAATATTCCTTTATAACAAATCGGGATCGTACCTGTAATGAAACCATCTAGTGTAGAGGCCTCGGCCATACCATAGCAATTATATCAATGGGTTGGGCCTCTCCCTCTAGGGCGCCCTGTACCCGTCTGTCCTTCACCCCAAACTGGCTGTACATGTGGGGTAGTAACTGGAATAGAGCCTGTAGCCTAAGTGTTCTGATGAAATTCGCCTCTCCCAAGTCTGGGACAATCTCTCATGATGTGCCTGGTATCATCACACTCATAACAACCTCTCTGCGGGTACGACTGCTCGTACTGAGACTGTGCCGGATAACTGGAATAACCATTGCATGAATCACGTGCCAGTGGTGCACTAAAAGTATTAACTGGAGTACTACGATTACTCTAAATTGCGGACTCGGCTGACCGACTGCCCGAGCCTTCGCCATGATGAGTCATAGCTGCAGAGTAGAATCCACTGAATCCTCCAGAGTTCTGAGACGTTTTGACCTCCTTAGACTCTTTTTCCTCACTTCGAACACGTCCTGGCAATCTCCACTACTTGCTAAAATGGAATGTCAGTCTGTAACTCTCGAGCCATACATATTTTAAAATCATAATCGAGCCCTTCAATGAATTTGCGGACTCACTCTCTAACTGTAAGAACCAAGATAGGTGGATGACGGCTAACTCACTGAACTTGATAGCTTATTCTAACACTGTCATAGTACCCTGACGCAACCGTTCAAACTCTGTACGCCACGCATCTCGGAGAGTCTGGGGAACAAACTCTTTCAAAAATATTTCTGAAAATTGAGTCCAATTTGGTGGTGTTGCATCGGCTGGTCTACCTTCTTCACAGACTTGCTACAACTGATACACTGCTCTTGACAGCTGAAACGTAGTAAAAGAAACTCCGCTCACTTTCACAATACCCATGGTGCGGAGAATACGGTGACACTTTTCTAGAAAACCCTGAGCATCCTCTGTAGTTGTGCCATTAAAAGTAGGTGGGCTATACCTCTTAAACCTCTCAAGTCTCTTTTATTCTTCTTTTGATGCCTCTGGCCTGACCTCAGTCTGAACCGAAATAATAGGTTGTACCGTGACTACACCCGGAACCTGACATATGGAAACCTACTACTTTGGAGTACGAGGTGTAAGAGTCTGAGCTACTCTCCTAATCTATGAAGTATTTGGCAAAACGGAGGTCGATCCTGCCTTTGTCAATGTACCAAACATGTTCAGGAAATGTGCTATAGTCTCTTGAAGTCCGGGAGTAAGAACAGGTGACTATGGTACTTGTCCCCCAACCGGAGCTACTGGCGGTTCCTCAACTGTTGCTCTGACAGGTGCTCTAGTTGCGGCACGTGCCCTTCCTCGGCCCCAGCCTCTTGCGGCCCTAGAAAATTGCGCGGTTGTATGCTCAGCTGACCCGGTAGCACGTATCCTCACCATCTATGAGAGAATAGAGATACAAAGGCTCAACCTCCAAAATCAACAAATCCGCACGACAGGAATGAAAGAAATGGAAATTTCCTAACAGTTATGTAGCCTCTCGAAGATAAGTACAGACGTCTCCGTACCGATCCGCAAGACTGTACTAGACTCATTCGTGACTCATAGAACCTATGAACCTAGAGCTCTGATACCAACTTGTCAAGACCCAAAATCCCACCACAGGCGTCGTGATGGCACTTAGTATCTAAGACTAAGTAAGCCAATCATAATAACAATTCAAGCCATTTTCTTTTAAACATATAATTTAATACAAGTGTCAAAAACCAATAGCGGAAATATTCAAACGACCTCCCAAGACTAGTAATACTGAGTCACAAACTCTATCTGAATACATGCAATAATCTCAAATTCTTAATGATCGAATATACAATATTGTTCGAATAAGAGTTGACAGTATATTAAAATGGAAACACTCCAAGGGATTGCGTCAACCAAGCAACTCTACCTTGAATCCTTGCGATCAACACACTAACTCTGCCCGAGTCCGATATATCCAATACCTTGCTCTGCACAAAAATATGCAGAAGTGTAGTATGAGTATACCACAATCGGTACCCAGTAAGTATCAAGACTAACCTCGGTGGAGTAGTGACGAGGTACAGTCAAGATACTCATTAGTCAAATAATCTGTGCAACATAGCATTCAAAAATAATAGAAACAGATAGCACTGGTAGCAACAATAATCAATTAGTTATATAAATAACATGGCAACAAGAATACCATAAATATTGCTCCCACGAATAATAAAGACAAGTACAACCAATTAATCAAGTCCTTCACAATAAACACCTTTTATCTATAAGTGTTTCAAATAAAAATCCTTAGAATGTAATCCTTTCAATTAAATATTTTTCGGATATACTTCCTCCAAATAAATACCTTACGAATATAAATCTTTCAAATAAATATTTTTCGAATATAATTCTTTCAAATAAAATCCTTCGAATATAATTCCTTTAAATAAATATCTTCCGAATATAATTCTTTTAAATAAAACATTTCAAATATAATTCTTTCAAATAAAAATCATTCGGATATAATTCCTTTCAAATAAATATCTTTCAAATATAATTTTTTAAAATAAAATCTTTCGAATATAATTCTTTCAAATAAAAATCTTTCCAATAAGATCTTTTGAATATAATTTCTTTCAAGTAAAAAATCACTGGTTGACACCTCACTTCATAATCCTAAAAATCTCGGGTCTCAGCCCACTTTCATATCTCACGGCACCTCATGCCCATATTTTTATCCCTACTGTACAAGCAATTCATAAGACAGAAGATAAAATAATTTAATGAGATGACTGAGGAGTGAACGATGAGAAATTTACAGAAAAGTAATACAACAGCACATAGAGGTAAACAATAGGGGCGCTCCCGAGGTATCGCCTCGTAAATCCAAATATAAATGCTCAATAGGGGGATCTCCTGAGGTACCTGTTGATACCCAATTTTTACCTTATATATATATATATATATATATATATATATATATACACTTTGAAAATAGTATATTTGCAATATCATTTAGTTTATAAACCTATACAAGTTTTTTTCATAATTTTCCATAATTGTTTTAAGGCTTTAAATCAATTTCTTTCTGCATTGTATTGTATAAATATCCAATAGTTATCCTTCTAATTATTTTTTATAATGATTTAATCATCTAAACTTATCATTTATACCAATATGAGGTTTTAAAGATTTTCAGTGCATTTATCATAATTACATTTGTATTTTTTAGGGCCAAA
This sequence comes from Nicotiana otophora, assembly GCA_000715115.1. NCBI lineage: Eukaryota > Viridiplantae > Streptophyta > Magnoliopsida > Solanales > Solanaceae > Nicotiana > Nicotiana otophora. Next base: position 8,813 of record AWOL01S0002261.1, read on the forward strand.
TTGCACATTTTGCAATAATAGCCCATATGCATATATAATTATATTATTCATATAGAAAATGCCTTTTTTATATTTTTATAATATTAATTAATTATTGTTAATCAATTTCATGCATAAATGATATTTTTGTTATTTATTAATTATTTTATAAATTATTTATTTTTTAAATAGTGGGTATTTAAAATCTAGCCCTAAAATCCCCTATTTTCGGATTTAATCCAACACCCTTACACCAGCCCAATACCCTTGGCCCAAGACCCATTAGCCCAATCCCCATACCCATTTAAACACCCGACCCAGGACCCCTTTAAATCGTGATCGTTGATCTCTAAGATCAACGGTCCACGTTACACCCTCCCCTTTAAACCAACCTAAACCCCTAACCCTAATCATTTTATACCACCTCGCCGCCCTGGAATTCCCTCGTCTCTCATCTCTCATGAACCCTAGTCGTCGTTCCTATCAAAACCCCCAAATCCGGCCCCAAAACGGAATCCACCATGGATTCCCTTACCTTATTTACCTCTCCTCACCACTGGCCACTCGTCTATGATCTTACTCGAAAATCGAACCAAATCGGTTCACACCTCTAATTTCTGTGGCTATTTCGTCTATGTTCATCATTGATTCTTTGTGAGTAATGAATATTCTTCATATCTGTTGATGATTCTTACCTACCCCAAATTAGGGTTTTCAAACCCTTTCAATCGGACCAAAATAGGTTCGATTTTCTGATTTTTAATGTTATTCCGCTTCTATTCATCTTAGTTTTTGCGATTTTTACTTTATTTTCCACTGATTTCACACTTTTCCTAAAACTAGGGTTTGGAACTTTCTCCTTTTCTTACTGATTCTGGTGAATCTTTCCTTTCTGTGTCCGATTACTTTCTTTCCTTATGTTTTCCCTGATTTTTACTTTAATATTTATTTAAATATTCTGAATAATTTTTGTTTTGGTATTATTTGTGTTTCCTTTAATATTTTCTTAAATATTCTGAATAATTTTTGTTTTGATATTATTTGTGTGTCCTTTAAAGTCTGCCTTAATAAGTCTGAACGATTTGTGTTTTGGTATGTCTGTGTATTTATCTTAAATATTCTGAATAATCTTTGTTTTGATATTATTTGTGTGTCCTTTAAAGTCTGCCTTAATAAGTCTGAACGATTTGTGTTTTGGTATGTCTGTGTATTTATCTTAAATATTCTGAATAATCTTTGTTTTGATATTATTTGTGTGTCCTTTAAAGTCTGCCTTAATAAGTCTGAACGATTTGTGTTTTGGTATGTCTGTGTATTTATCTTAAATATTCTGAATAATCTCGTGTGTTTCCCTTATTTGTTGAATCCCTTGATTTGTGCCCTAAATTACATATAACTGATTCTGAAATATTTTTTTGCATATGACTGATTTGTTTCCATGTTTATGTGTTGATTTCTATCACTATATATACTTTTCCCCCATTCCCTTTTGAAAGGACCTTTGACTACTTTCTGAACTCACTATAGACTTACTAGACCTAAGATTATTCTGATTTTGCATTCTATACTCTAACTTTGGTTGTTTGGAAGCCAAGGCCAGTTAGCTCTGAAATCTTGCTATATACTGTGGACTTCCATACGTTGTGCATTTTTTTCGTTTAACTAGTTAGTCACCTAACTTCTGCACTTTCATTCTTATATGTCCCTGATTTGCATATGTGATTACTACAGAATTTGTTATTCAATAGGCTTTGGAAGGGTGTTTAAGTATAGCTCTATCAAATCTGTATGTCTTAGTCCCTTTAACACTTAATTGCTCCTAATGTTACCCGTGCTGAACTTATTTAAGGTCTATCCAGCTAGTGTATCAATCCTTGAATGCCTATGAATATGTTTATCCCCTTACCCTGAATCCCTGCAGTGAATGCCTCACATTTGTGACTCTTATTACTAGTTATAATATGCCTCTTTGCTATTGTGTTAACATGATCACTCGATCCCACACCCCCTCTAGTGTTTGTTTGTAATTTGAAATAGCTGTCTAATCATGTTCGAATTATTGTTTTATCCTTTGATACAAACTGGATCATCTTTGGTTAGATCATTAAAACAAAGTTACCTGCTACTTAACATGATTTTACTGAGTATGTGTGTCTTGACTTATGACTATAAGCATGATGACCTCCCCCCTTCTATGATGTTGTTATGGTTTTCTTGATAATAATACTAGGTTATGTACTTAACATGATTCAGCATGCTTTAACTCATTCTACACCTATGACTTTGCCAAACTTGCAAACATGTTCTTTGCCAACTTTTAGCATGTGACTGCTACTATGATGAGTTTGAAACCTGTTTATCAGTTTCATTAAACTAGTTCTTTTTTTTAGTTCTATTTAAGTGTCTGCTTGTTGACTCAATTTGGTCATGTCTGTTTAAATCCTCAATTCATGTCTTCTCAATTTTGGTCTTTTTTCTCTGTCACCTAAGCTCTTTTAAATCCTATTCTTAGCCAATGCTGCCCAAGTTCTATCCTTTGGCCTCCCTAGTGTGAGCACTGCTCAAGGTTCATTAGAGACTCTTGTGAACTCTGACACACTAGGATTCGGTCCCTAATCCCTTCTCTGAACTATTCTTGTTAATCACCCTAGTGTGAGCACTGCCCTGGGTTCTTGAAGCCCTTGGGAACTCTGACACACTAGGGCCTGGGTTCTATATGCTCAACTTTATCTTGTGCTCACTGGGTGAATCATTCAATTACTGGCTGCTGTATGTCTATGAGTGTGTAACTTGGAGACTGTTGTGATTTGTGAGAATAAAGTCCAGGCATGTCCAAGTGTATTTTGGGCCTGCTGTAGGCTCCCTATAGTTATTCTCCTATGTAATTCATGCTATTCATTCTGGATCTGTAATAATTATTGTAATAACATTTGGGGTATTAGTGAAATTGGGAAAGGGATTTTTATCTTATATTTTGCAATAAATGGGGTAGTAACCCTGCCTATAAGTTCAATAATGTGTGTTTAGTTATCGTGTGCTAGAAATCATGCCTATAGGTATCCTATTATGTTCAGTCATTATATGTTAGCAATCCTGCCTATGGTTTTCAATACTTGGTTCAATTGTGTTCTATTTCTGCTTATTAGAAACCATGCCTATAGGGAATTGTATGATTCAATATGCATTTACATGCTTCCCTATTCACAAATTGTAGAGATCATGTCTATAGGAACTAAAATCGGATTAAATTGTAGAAAGCATGCCTATAGGTCTGAATCGGTTTAATTATCATCTTGCTCGTTTATTCAGGAGTTCTCGACACTATGTCATTATTATCACTAGAAAATATGCCTATATGACTAAATAAGTAATTCTGAATATCCTTACGTGATTACCATTATTTATTATTGAGTAGAACACCTAGACATCATGCCCATAGGTTTAATCCCCTTATGCTTAAAATCAGTAGGCAAATTATGTAGGTTTCTGGAAATCGTATTTAGGAAATGGCTTTTGCGTGTAACTGTCTGCTCATTAATTTGGTATCACATAGATATCCTACCTATAGGATTCTGCAACCTTAACACATTAAAATCTGTCAATCTTAATCAGTTTGGCGTGCATTTGTTGTCTAAATGCGGAGGCTAACTTGAGCCCTTATTTGCTTATATGTGAAAGTCCTAAATGTTTTGCTTGTCGCCTAGTATTTTCCCTTTTGAGCAACCTAAGTTAAAGTNGTGTGAGCACTGCTCAAGGTTCATTAGAGACTCTTGTGAACTCTGACACACTAGGATTCGGTCCCTAATCCCTTCTCTGAACTATTCTTGTTAATCACCCTAGTGTGAGCACTGCCCTGGGTTCTTGAAGCCCTTGGGAACTCTGACACACTAGGGCCTGGGTTCTATATGCTCAACTTTATCTTGTGCTCACTGGGTGAATCATTCAATTACTGGCTGCTGTATGTCTATGAGTGTGTAACTTGGAGACTGTTGTGATTTGTGAGAATAAAGTCCAGGCATGTCCAAGTGTATTTTGGGCCTGCTGTAGGCTCCCTATAGTTATTCTCCTATGTAATTCATGCTATTCATTCTGGATCTGTAATAATTATTGTAATAACATTTGGGGTATTAGTGAAATTGGGAAAGGGATTTTTATCTTATATTTTGCAATAAATGGGGTAGTAACCCTGCCTATAAGTTCAATAATGTGTGTTTAGTTATCGTGTGCTAGAAATCATGCCTATAGGTATCCTATTATGTTCAGTCATTATATGTTAGCAATCCTGCCTATGGTTTTCAATACTTGGTTCAATTGTGTTCTATTTCTGCTTATTAGAAACCATGCCTATAGGGAATTGTATGATTCAATATGCATTTACATGCTTCCCTATTCACAAATTGTAGAGATCATGTCTATAGGAACTAAAATCGGATTAAATTGTAGAAAGCATGCCTATAGGTCTGAATCGGTTTAATTATCATCTTGCTCGTTTATTCAGGAGTTCTCGACACTATGTCATTATTATCACTAGAAAATATGCCTATATGACTAAATAAGTAATTCTGAATATCCTTACGTGATTACCATTATTTATTATTGAGTAGAACACCTAGACATCATGCCCATAGGTTTAATCCCCTTATGCTTAAAATCAGTAGGCAAATTATGTAGGTTTCTGGAAATCGTATTTAGGAAATGGCTTTTGCGTGTAACTGTCTGCTCATTAATTTGGTATCACATAGATATCCTACCTATAGGATTCTGCAACCTTAACACATTAAAATCTGTCAATCTTAATCAGTTTGGCGTGCATTTGTTGTCTAAATGCGGAGGCTAACTTGAGCCCTTATTTGCTTATATGTGAAAGTCCTAAATGTTTTGCTTGTCGCCTAGTATTTTCCCTTTTGAG
>AWOL01S0002266.1:11355-29812 GCA_000715115.1 Nicotiana otophora
AGTGAGCGCAGGTACCTACTGAGCGCGAGTGCCGAGTGACTGTGAGGAATGAGTGACTATGAGGTTGGAGTGAATGGGAGAACTGGGTGACTGTTACTCTGAGAGGATGCATTGATTTCATTATTTGATGCATTTCAACTGTCATATATCACTATTTTTGGAAATTTCGGAAAAACATTATTTTCTGTTTCAGTCAAATTTGATATGAAATTACTATGAATTTCTAAATGTTGAACTTGAGAGCATGCCTACCCTTTCATGTGGAAAAGTATTGTTTTTGGACTTAGCTGTGAAGCTCGTCACTACCTTCAGTTCTTATTTATTATTGTTACCCACTGAGTTGGTTGTACTCATAATACACCCTGCACTTCGTATGCAGATCCAGGTGATTCCGGATTCGGTGGGTGTTGATTCTTACGCATAATTGATTTTCCGTAGAGTCAGAGGTAGCTGTCGTATTTCGCAGACCTTGTCTCTCCTTCCCTATCTCCTTGTTTACTGTATTTTGGTCTTAGACTATTATAGATTGTGTTTTCCAGACTTATAATGTATAGATGCTCATGTACTCAGTGACACCGGGTTTTAGGAGTAAATTATATTCAATATTGGTGGGATTTCTCCCCTTTAATTAATTATTATGTTTCCAATATTTAAAATAAATTATGGGTTTATGATGTTGTCGGCTTGCCTAGTATCGGGATAGGCGCCATAACGACAGGTGTGATTTTTGGGTTGTGACACCCCGAGGCTTTTAGCCAATTCTATACCTGCAATCATGGACTCATTCTCTGCCTCGTTGTTAGTCAATTTCACAGTTCTAATTGATTGCCTAAATACATATCCCGTAAGCGGTTTTAATACGATACCAAGCCTGAACCACTTCGTGTTCGAGGCACTGTCCGTGAAAAAGGTCCATATTCCTGAAGTTGTCCCCGAGATCAACAGTAATTCCCTTTCGACTTTGGGTATTAAGGCCGGCTTAAAGTCGGCCACAAAGTCTGCTAAAATCTGAGATTTTATGGCGGTTCGGGGTCGATACTCGATATCGTACCCGCTAGTTTTTACGTCCCATTTGTCCAACCAACCTGAGAGCTCGGGATTGTGCATGATGTTCCTTAGCGGGTAAAAGGCCACGACACATATGGGGTGGCATTGAAAGTACGACTTTAGCTTCATGGAGGCGCTTAGCTAAGCGAGCGCCATTATTTCCAGGTGAGGATACCTTGATTCGGCCTCGCCTAGAGTTCTACTGACATAGTAAATAGGAAATTGCGTAGCTTCTTTTTCCCGGACTAAGACTCCACTTACCGCTACCTCGAAAACCGCCAAGTAGAGGTACATATGTTCATGTGTCTTCAGAGTGTGCGACATGGGTGGACTCGATAGGTACCGTTTGAGTTCATCCAAAGCTAGCTGGCATTCTGAGGTCCAGGAAAAGTTATTCTTCTTCTTTAACAGTGAGAAGAATCGATGGCTTTTGTCTGAGGACCTCGAGATAAACCGGCCCAGCGTGACTATACACCCGGTCAGTCTTTGGACGGCCTTGACATTGTCCACCACGATGATGTACTCTATGGCCCTAATTTTTTCTGGTTGATCACGATCCCTCGATCGGATACCATGAGCCCGTGGAATGTTCCCGATCCGACCACGAATACGCACTTCTCTGGGTTCAACTTCATTTTGTATTTCTTTAGTATGCCGAAGGTCTCCTGTAAATGTTTCAAATGGTCCTCTGCTCGCAATGACTTGACCGACATATCATTAATATAAACTTCCATTGATTTTCCTATATGTTCTTTGAATATCCGATTTACTAAGCATTGATAGGTGGCACCGGCATTTTTTAATCCAAACGACATTACATTATAACAGTATGTGGCAAATTTAGTAATGAAAGAAGTCTTTTCCTGATCGTCCGGGTCCATCCGAATTTGATTGTACCCAGAATAGGCATCGAGAAAGCTGAGTATCTCATGCCCGGTCATCGCATCGATTATCTGATCGATGTTAGGCAAGGGGAAAGAATCCTTAGGGCACACTTTATTTAGGTCTTTGTAATCTACACACATTCTTAGATTATTCCCTTTCTTGGGCACAACCATTACGTTAGCTAACCAGTACGGTATTTAACTTCCCGGATGGACCCAATTTTAAGGAATTTGGATACCTCGTCCTTGATGAATGCATGCTTGATCTCGGACTGCGGCCTCCTCTTCTGCTTAATCGGATTGAACTTCGGGTCCAAACTCAACTTATGAGTGGTTACCTCCGGTGGGATCCATGTATGTCAAGATGGGACCAGGCGAAACAATCTATGTTAGCTTTAATAAAGTCAATGAGTTTTTTCCTGAGCTCGAGGGTTAACCCCGTGATCAGGTATACCTTTCGATCCGGTAAATGTTCGATTAATATTACTTGATCCAACTCTTCAACTATCGATTTGGTGTCGTCGGTGTCATCAAGAGCTATGAACGTTCTCGGGACTCCATAATCATCCTTATCGTCTATTCCTCATTCCTCCAATTCGATCGAGATCGACATCAGTGATTGCTATTTAATTTCTTCTTTTCTGGTCGGCCCGCATTCCTTGATGTCGAAACTGCAGGCACGAGGATTACCTCGTTGGCTGCAAAAAACTCCTTCGCGACCGGCTGCTCTTTGTAGACATTCTTGACTCCTCTTGGTGTAAGGAATTTTAATGCCTGGTGCAAGGTCGAGGGTACCTCCCCCATGTTGTGAACCCACGGCCTTTCGAATAGAGCATTATAACAAATGTCCCCTTTGATCACGTAAAACATTATCTCTTAGATTGTCTCGGCGGTGTTCACCGATAGGGTAATCTCTCCTTTAGTGGTTTCGCATGCCATGTTAAATCTGTTCAACACCCAGACTGCTAGAACTATTTGGTCCAATAACCCCAATTTCTCTACGGCCCTTGATCTGATGATGTTGGCCGAGCTACCTGGATCAATCAACACATATTTAACTCGAGATTTATTGATAAGTACGCATATTACCAACGCATCATTGTGAGGTTGCATGATGCCCTCGACGTCCTTGTCGCTGAACGAAATGGTTTCTTCCGGGTGATAATCTCGGGTGCATTTTTCCCTTGTGATAGGCACTTTATCATTGATCCTTGGGGGACATCGAATCATCCAATGATCATTTTGATGACGTGTTGAGGCTCATCTTGTTCGATTTATTTATTGGCCTCCCTATTCTTAAAGTGGTTTTTGGCCCGATCACTCAGAAACTCTCGGAGGTGCCCGTTGTTGAATAATCGGGTAACTTCTTCTCCTAGCTGTCGGCAATCCTTAGTCCTGTGACCATGAGTGCCATGATACTTACATATTAAGTTAGGATCTCTTTGGGCAGGGTCAGACTGCAATGGTCGGGGCCACATGGTCTCTTTGATGTGCCCAATGGTTGACACGATCATGGCAGCATCAACGTTGAAGTTATACTATGATAATCTCGGTGCTTCCCTACTCCCGAGCACCCTAGTGAAACCATTTTTGCTCATCAGATCTCGGCTACTGCGCCCTCAATCGCCTATCGTTTCGTTCCTTGTGGTGTGACGCCCGGACCCATTTACCCTTCGGTCCAAGCCGTATGGTTTGTACCAATCCTGGACCGGCCTTGGCTTATGATCAACGACTCTCTTAGATCTATCGTCGGCCCTGATGGGATAAACAGACCAAGAAGGGGCTCCGAGTTGGTTGTCCTCAACCCTGATCTTCGATTGGTACCTGTTGTGGATGTCAGCGCAAGTTACTATTGGGTACTCTACCAAATTTTGTTTTAACTGCTGTGAAGCCAAGGAGCTTCGGGGGTTAAGCCCCCGAGTGAATGCTTGAACGGCCCAATCATCTGCAACCAAAGGCATGTCCATCTGTTCCATCTGGAACCTTGACATGAACTCCTTGAGCATCTCGTTGTCTCTTTGTTTAACCTTGAAAAGGTTCGACTTTCTGATCTCGGCCTTGATGGCCTCGCAATGGGCCTTTACGAAAGCATCTGCAAGAATAGCAAATGAGTCAATGGAATTTGGGGGTAAGTTGTGATATCATAGCATTGCCCTTTTGGACAAAGTCTCCCCAAACTTCTTCAGTAACACCGACTCAATTTCATTATCTTCCAAGTCGTTCCCTTTGACTGCGCATGTATATTAGGTCACATGCTTATTCGGATCCGTAGTTTCGTTATATTTGGGGATATCGGTCATACGAAACTTCTTTGGGATCGGCTTCGGTGCCACGCTCGGAGGAAAAGGTTTTTGAATAAACTTCTTGGAAGCCGGCCCTTTCAATATCGGGTCGGGGGTACTCCCTGAATTTGATCGACCCTGGAATTGTATGTTTCCACCTTCTTGTAACTAGCCTCAATTTTCTTCTTACCTAACTCTACCCGCTTTGTTAATACTTCAAGCAGTTTTATTATCTCGAGATTGACCCCAACTCAGCTTTACCCGATCTCTCGGTGATCTTCTTGTTTCTTCAGATGTTTTTCCGGGATTGATCGAGCTCAACCCTGCTGAGGGCGTGGCTTTGATTCTGTAGCTGCCATATCGCCACTTGTTGAGCCTGAAACATTTTGAAGAATAACCTTAGGATTACCCCATCACCTTCTCCTTTGGGCGCTTCTCGAGCTATTGGTCGGGGTTCCCCGTGAACGCTATTATCGGGATCAGTTGGCAGATTGACGTCGATGGCCACCTGTGAGTTAGCATCGACTGGATCTGCAACTAGGGCAGCGTTGGGATCAGTAGGAGGCACCTCGTTGCTAGGCACCAAATTATTGTTTTTGCTATGATGGCCAGACTCAGCGTCAACGTTCAAGTGGGCAGACTGAGAATTCGACATTTTTAAGCTGACCTTAAAATAAGACTTAAGAGCAAGTGTAAAATATAGTGTGTTATGGAGATTTGTATCAAATCACCACTATTATCCTTAGCCCCACGGTGAGCGCCAAACTGTTTACTCTTAAATCGGATAACAATTATTTATACGCGATTTTAAGGATACGTGGATTGATTCAACATAAATAATCAAGAATATTAGATAAATGAGTTAAAGACAAAATAAACGATCAAACAAATTGTAATATTATGGTCTAGCCCAAACCTAGGTTGAACAGTAATTTTGGCCTCGATCGGACCCTTGGTTCGAGCCCAATTGTGAATAAAATAAAACAGTTAAATAAGAACTTTTGCAGTAGCTAGAAAGCAGGAAATAAATTTGTATTGCCTTGATTCGCGTGTTAGAATGTGTTTTACAAAAGAAAAATTTCTCTTTTATATAGTAGGAGAGTTTCATCCCTAGTACAAGTCTAAAAAAGGTAAAAATCTTTCTTTTTCGTTAATTACTAATCTGTACCCGGCATCCGTCATGTGTAATCGTTTATCGTATTTCTCTAGGTTTAGAACTCGTTCTGGGTCCGGGGAGAGTCGCTTTATTATGCCCGATGCTGAACACATCGTTCATTTTCTATGGGTCTCGATACGAAGGGCTCCCCGCCTCGATTTTGATCTCGTGCCTCCATGCCCTTATTCCATTTTCTTTACCGGAAAATCGGGGTATATAGTATATATCTATAATAGATTTTAAGTCAATTTATACAAAACGGTCTGGATGTATTTTGTCGCATTCCTTTTATGTAAAGTGACACAATGTAAATTGCTTGTGGTCATGTCTTTTTAGGATAAATTTCAAAAATGTTTCGTAATTTATTACATATTTTAAATCAGTCCATAAAAAAATGTTCTGAATATGATTATGTTGTATGTGGTTTACGCTAAAACACTTGCATAAGTTATTATTAGTGTCTAGACCCCAAACCTAAAACCGCCAAAAACCCTAAATGCACATTTCTCTTATTAGAAATTATAATTTTTGACTAATAAATGAGACTTAATAATATGTTAGCGAGATACGAATTCAGTGTTATAATTATTGAGATATTACGAGTCATTCGATATTATTCTCAACATTACATGTGCGTACAATATAATCATTGTATAATTAAGAACATTTCATGTTGTTCACATATAGTTATGTTACCAATTTCATTTTGTTAACATATAGATATAACCAATAAATAAGTGATCACAACCTTTTCATTAACATATTGTTAACATTAGTCATTGATTATCTTTATTTTTTATCATCATTATGTTAACAAGGGGTCTAAATTTTGAACCATTAAAACTTGGGTTCAAATCGTAATAAAGACTTGAAAAGAGTGCCAAAACATTAGTTGGTTTACACGTTGATTGGATCAAAATCGCACACTTATCTATTTGAAAGTCAAATCGAAAATCAGAACAGTTCAATAATTCAAGGATCAATTTTATTAGAAAAAAGAAACAAGGAAAATAACTAGGCTTCCAACCAATACTCGTGAGTTCGAGTCAGGTGCGGAGCCGGGAATAAAAAAAAACAAGGAAAACTAACAACGGAATCTCTCTCAAGGTTGTACATTTGAAATCTCATTCACTACTGTACTTATGCTCTTGCGTTGAACCAAGCATAGGAGGTATACTCTGTTCATGTCGAAAAACATTTAGTGGATCAATTTGTGTCTTAGCTTTAACCAACCTATCATAGTTATGCAAGAAATACATTTCACCCCACGCTCTAGCTCTCTCCACAGCATCAACAGAGGAAGAAGAATTACGACTACTAGCATTTCGCAGTAAGTAGTCGTCGTCCATATTCACTCCAAGATCCATATCCAAGTAGTTGATATAAGCTCCCCTTGGCGAGCTTGAAACAAAGGGCGTCATTGTATTGTAAAATCCTCTTATCCACTCCATGTAAACATCGCTCTTGTAATCGTCCTCTTCATTCCACTGTGCTAGATATTGAATCGCGAAAAGATTACCCTTTCTATGAGGGAACGCAATAGCTTGATCATCGATCTTGTCCATGGCTCCGCCATATGGATCAAAGACAAGATATCCCTTCGGGTTTTTCTCGAGTTCAACAAGAAATGTTAGCATCCCATCCATTGAAACTGGCTTCTTCACATAGTCCGTTTTGCCTTTGAAGAAACCTTTTCCGTCCATGTAACGTTCTTTCAGACGGGAGATATCATTAGAGGAATTCCCGTAAATGTCAGCTAATTCGGAGAAGAAAAGTGCTGACTCTATCCAAGTCATTTCCTTGCATTCATCATTCTTAACGCCCAGCTCCGGAAATTCCTCATTCGATATAGAAAGGACTTCAGTTTTTGGACCCAAATAAAGTGCATTGAATTGGGGAAATATTTCAATAGGAGTACTGTTGCCATATTTCATATCCGCCGGTAGATCTGCAGGTCTCAGGAGTACTCCTAGAGTAAAATCATCGACCAAATTTGGAGTAACTATTTGCCATTTCTGAAGTAGTTGAGCCACGTATTGTTTGGATCCAGGCCTATAGATCATACAAGTTGTTACGATTTTAGGCACTTTGAGTACTCGAATTTTCCAGGCATAAATTATCCCCCAATTTCCACCGCCGCCACCTCTGATTGCCCAAAACACGTCTTCTCCCATGGCTTTTCGGTCTAATAACTGCCCATCAGCATCAATAAGAAGAGCATCAACGACATTATCAGCAGCAAGTCCGAATTTTCTGGACAGAAGTCCAAAGCCGCCACCTGAAATATGACCTCCAGATCCTACCGTTGGTCCCGAACCTGCTGAAAATGCATGAACGTCACTTACCTTGGCAATGGCGTAATAAATTTGGCCAATTGTTGCGCCGCCCTGAGCCCAAGCAGTTTCGGAATCCAAATCTACTGAAACTTCGTCTAATTTCATCAAGTCAACGATCACGAACGGGGAACCGTCAAAGGAAACGTAAGAAGTTCCCTCGTAACTGTGTCCTCCGCACCTTACTCTGATTTCATACGATGTTTGTCTGCAACAAAGAATGGTACTCACGAGCTCCTCTTTGCTGTTTGGTAGGATAATGACAGTTGGTTTCGGCATGTAAGATGCTGCAAATCGAAGATTCTGAAGGGAAAAATCGAGCAAGTTAAAGTAATTACTACTACTTTGATCATTCTTTGTGGGGTAAATAGAGAAGTTATGGACATTGTGGTTGATTAAACAGGTGGAAAGATTTGTAACTCCTCCTGCTCCTCTAGTAGCACTAGCAAAGAGGAAAGTAAATGAAAAGCTGATCAGAATTATGATTGGAAACATGTTGTATGTATCTCTTCCAACTATTTTCCTTTACTTCCAATTAACTTGGCATACATATATATAGTAGACATGAGCAGTTTGAGAACAAAAAGATGGGAGTAATATTGAAAAGTTCAGGTGGGCTAAAGGGGCATCACGTGCTTTACAGAGTGCTTATAACTTATCCTTGCTCAAATCTTGAACACTTGACATATGACATATATATAGGTCCTATCATAAAACCATAAATAATTAATAAATATTTTCACCCTAATTTAAGAGGGGACGGCTATGTACCATGTAAAAGTTTAACTGTACACCCAATATTTACACTTAAGTATATTAGTAGTAATTTATTATTGTACAACAACAATAACAACTCAACAACAACAATCCAAAATAGTGCATGTATTAGACAGTATGAGCAGTTTGAAGACAAAAAGATAATAGTACTATTGAAAAGTACCGGGGGGCTAAGCGGCTTCACGTGCTTTAGGGGGTGCGTGAAATTTATTCCCATCCAATATTTATTGTTTATTTGGATTGTTGTTATGTATTGTATTTTATTTTAAATATACTGGTAAGCACACTCCACTTCCAATCAAGAGGTTGTGAGTTCGAGTCACCCCAAGAGCAAATGTGGGTAGTTCTTGGAGGGAAGGATGTCGAGGGTCTATTGGAAACAGCATCTCTACCCCAGGGTAGGAGTAAGGTCTGCATACACACTACCCTCCCCAGACCCCACTAGTGAGATTATATTGGGTTGTTGTTGTTGTAGTAATATTTATTCTAATGGTTATTTTAATTTTATTGCACCTTATGTTAAATTCATTGTTTATGTAACGATAGAAGATCATTTATATGTAGTGAGGTGTGATCGTATGTTACCTTTGTTTTTTCTACATATTACCCTTGCTATAAAATCTATTTGGGAAAAGGTCAAAAAATGGCCTTGTGGTATTCAAAATTGATCAATTATAACATCCGTTTAAATTTGAGTCCAAAAATAACTCTGCCATTATAGAATGAGTCTAATAATGCCCTTGTTTTTCCGAAATGGATCAATTATAACCCTCGTTTAAATTTGAGTCCACCAATGATCCTACTATTAAAGAATGAGTCTAATACTGCTATTTTTCTCTATTAGTGATGATTAGGGATGTAAAATGGATATTTAAAAACCGACAGAACCGTGTCGAACCAATTTTTAGGTTTCTTTTAATAAAACCGTAGGTTTTTATATAAATCTATAACCGTACCGATAATTAGGGTAGGTTTTTTATTTTATAAAAATAAACCGAAAAAATATCGAACCGTACCGTACCGAATAAATTTACATGTGAAACATATATTTATATATTAAGTTTAAAAATAATAATGCATTAAAATTTGTACATTATTTATATTAATACATTATTATTTATAAATATAAATATTAGACTCATTCTTTAACGACATGATCATTAGTGGGCTCAAATTTTAAACTTATTCGACTCATTCTTTATAAATATTAGACCCATTATCATTTTTAAACTTAATATATAAATATCGAAATGTACCGAATAAATTTATATGCGAAACATATATTTATACTGGGTCTAATAATAGGTCTGATATATTTACATGCGAAATATATATTCACATGTAAATTTATTCGATACAGTTCGAATATATTTACATGTGAAACATATATTCACATGTAAATTTATTCGACTATCTTCAATTTTTTTATGTATGACATTATAAAACGATAAAATCTATCAAAATATTTATAAATTAAAACAATACAATAAAATACAATATAATAATATATTAAGAAACAATATGTAACAACCATCCAAATAAATACCGAATCACTGAATACTTGGCATAGGTATTCACATATACTCCGATTGTTAAACATAGTTAATTAATAAATATTCTAACCTTAATTTAAGAGTTTATAATAATAAATTAGTATAATTTGATATAAATATAATATGTGTAGTAAAATTATTACCACGTGATGCATAGATGTCCCTGTCCTGCCTTGATTAAAGATTCCCCTTAGTCACCCTTTTTTGACTATTTAATTTGTCACTTTCTTTGCCTGTTTGCTCTGCAAAGATTGATTTTTTTATTTTCTTACATACTTTCCTATTATTTATATTATTCTTCATCCTTTTTAATTTATATAATATAATTTTATTTAATATAGAAGTTAAAATTAAAATAATTTTTTGAGTCTTGAAAATAACATCTTGCATAACTGTAGAGTAAAATTACGTACAATATATATTTATGATCCGATCCTTTTCTGAATTCGTGCTAACGAGAGCTTAATGCACATGATTGCCTTATTATTATTATTATTATTATTATTATTATTATTATTATTATTATTATTATTATCATCATCATCATCTTAAGCTTGCGGTAATATTTATGTGCATATAATGTTGTAAATAAAGTGACCAAGTACTTTCATTTAAAAACAATATTATTTTTCTCCACCCACCTAACTTACATTGGAGGTCTCGAGGCCAATTAAAATATTGTAGCCAGTGAATATCAACAAAGAAACATCTCGAAAAGGAGGAGAATAATTAGCGCATAAGCTAAAAAACAAATTATTGAGACAAATATTGCTGCTAACTAAATTTAAGATAATAAAAAACTTTTGGATGTGTATGTATGATGACAGTATATATGAATTTGAATAAACTTTTCCTATACTTTGAGCCCGTTTGGACATAAAATTTGATGGAAGATTTTTTTAAAATTTTTTTACCTTTTTTTGAAATCAGCGTTTATTCATAAAATTTTCAATTTTCACTTGAAAATATATTTTGAAAATTTTCAAAAATTTAAAAAACTGCAAAAAACTGTTTTTCAAAATTTTCACTCAAATTACTCACAAAACTTCAAAAACAACCCAAAATAAAATTTATATCCAAACACAACTCTAAATTTCAAATATCATTTTCACTTAAATTTTTTTTCACCATTTTTTCAAATTTTACCATTCTTATGTCCAAACGCCTACTTTGTATAACATAGTTTTACTCCACTAGCTAGTGCATGTATCGTTTCTCTTCCCTTTTCTTGTTTGTTTAGCTTCTGGTTATTTGAGAACTGTCTTCCAACTTTCTAGTATTTTCATTTACATACTGCAAAATGGAAAAGAGAAATTTAGAAAATTCTAAGACATGTGCATGTGTGTGTAACAAAAAATGTACAAGTCCATGTTTGTAACACTTCAATTCTCAATGCTTGGGTTGTTGCATGAACTCGCACGTATCAAAATTCGGCTATTCTTATTGAACTCCACTTATCAGCTTGTGTATACGGTAAAAGTTCAATTACTTTAGTGTGACAATTTTGTGACTTTAGTGTTTTACGTAAATAAAATTCTATTATTTTGCGCAAGACTAGGCTTACATCAGAAGGAACTGGTCCAAGCTAAAGTCAGCCATTCCAATAACTGCATGAACCGGTGCACTATAATTGGTATTATCATAAGTGTCAATTCCATCTGTGTAATGACCCGATCGATCGTTTTGCTTTCTAGATCCATATTCCTCTAATTAAGACTCCCCGTATGTGCTTTTATTATTTTATGACCTGCGGGGATGGTTGGTTGAGGTTTGGAAGAGTTAGGGTTGAAATCGGAATACTTAGTTCCTTAATAGTGGCCTATAATGGTTAAGTTGACTTGAGTCAATGTTTTGGGTAAATGACCTCGGAACCGAGATTTGACGGTCCCAATAGGTTCGTATGATCATTTTGGACTTGGGCGTGTGTTCGGATCGGGTTTCGGAGGACCCGGGAGTGTTTCAGCGCTTAATAGTGAAAGTTGGCGCATTGAAGGTTTTCAAATTCTTTAAGTTTGGTTTGGAGTAGACTTTGGTGTTATCGAGGTCCGTTTAGGATTTCGAGCCTGAGAATATTTCTGTATGGTGATTTATGACTTGCACGCACAATTTGGCGTCATTCCGAGTGATTT
The DNA here is from genome assembly GCA_000715115.1 of Nicotiana otophora. Classification (NCBI taxonomy): domain Eukaryota; kingdom Viridiplantae; phylum Streptophyta; class Magnoliopsida; order Solanales; family Solanaceae; genus Nicotiana; species Nicotiana otophora. The sequence continues at coordinate 23,517 of AWOL01S0002266.1, forward strand.
GATAAGAATCGGACGCGCGAAAGTGTTTTAAGAAGTTTTTGAGTTTCATGTTGAATTCATACGTTTTGGGCGTCCTATTCATGGATTTTGATGTTATTTTAGTGTTTGAATTGCGCGAACAAATCCGTATTATGTTGTGGGATGCGTTAGTGTAATTGGATGGGGTCCCAGGGTGCGAATCAGATTGGAACCATGCTTGGTTTTGGGCATGGGGGACTGCTGATGGCTTCAGATCTAGTGTAATCGTACCTGCGTGAAAGGGCCGCAGGTGCGAGCTCGCAGAAGCGGCCCAGTGGTCGCAAAAGCGGACTTGAGGCTAGAGCTGGGTGGTCACAGGTGCGAGGCTTTTCCGTACGCGCCCGCAGAAGCGATCGAAGCTACGCAGATACAGACTTGGGCTGGCAAGCTGTGGATCGCAGAACCAGAAGAAGTTCGCAGAAGCGGACCTGCAGAAGCGGCTCCCAATCCGCAGAAGCGAGGAAGCTGGAGGCAGTGGGGAATCGCAGGCGTGATCTTTTGACCGCACCTGCGGTTCCGCAAATGCGATCAAGTGGCTGCAGGTGCAGAAGTCGCTGGCCAGTGATGGTTTTTAATCCAAAACTTAGGCAATATTTTCACACATTTTCATTTGGTCTTGGGAGATTTTGAGAGCACTTTAGAGGGGGATTCTCATCTACAATACAAGGTAAGTAAAATCTACCCACTTTCAAGTTAAATACGCGGATTATAAGTAGGTTGAACATGGAAAATTTATGAAACGTGGAGAATTTGTGAAGAACCTAGGGTTTTGGTAAATTGGGATTTGATCACGAATTTGGTGGTGGAATGGGAGAAAATTATATAATTGAGTTTGGGAGTTCATGGGTAACAATTATATTCGAAAATTTCCGAAATTTAGGCGTGTGAGCCCGGGGTAAACTTTATTAATCTTTCAAATTGATTTGGGTAACTACTATAAAAGGTAAAATATGAACTTTTGAGCATATATTTACTAGTTTATATGAATTTTGTTTAGTTTCGGAGTCCTCAGCGTCGTTTGAAGGGTCATAGTGAGGTTGGAAAGCCGGATTGAGGACTTTGGACCGAGGTAAGTCTCTTGCCTAACCTTGTACGAGGGAACTTATCCCCTTAGGCGTATTATTCTTGTGTGCTACTTGTGTGGGGAGCTACGTAATCACGAGGTGACGAGAGTCCATACGTAGCTATATATCATGATATGTCCGGGTAGACTTAGATTCACATCATGCTTTTAATTGTATTATTTATGGCTATCATATGTATTAATTGTCTTGATTAGAGTTGAGACTGGGGATTTAAATTGGAACTATCAACTTAGCTTCTTATTTTAGAAAGTTGGGGAATACTANCTTAGTTCCTTAATAGTGGCCTATAATGGTTAAGTTGACTTGAGTCAATGTTTTGGGTAAATGACCTCGGAACCGAGATTTGACGGTCCCAATAGGTTCGTATGATCATTTTGGACTTGGGCGTGTGTTCGGATCGGGTTTCGGAGGACCCGGGAGTGTTTCAGCGCTTAATAGTGAAAGTTGGCGCATTGAAGGTTTTCAAATTCTTTAAGTTTGGTTTGGAGTAGACGTTGGTGTTATCGAGGTCCGTTTAGGATTTCGAGCCTGAGAATATTTCTGTATGGTGATTTATGACTTGCACGCACAATTTGGCGTCATTCCGAGTGATTTGATAAGAATCGGACGCGCGAAAGTGTTTTAAGAAGTTTTTGAGTTTCATGTTGAATTCATACGTTTTGGGCGTCCTATTCATGGATTTTGATGTTATTTTAGTGTTTGAATTGCGCGAACAAGTCCGTATTATGCTGTGGGATGCGTTAGTGTAATTGGATGGGGTCCCAGGGTGCGAATCAGATTGGAACCATGCTTGGTTTTGGGCATGGGGGACTGCTGATGGCTTCAGATCTAGTGTAATCGTACCTGCGTGAAAGGGCCGCAGGTGCGAGCTCGCAGAAGCGGCCCAGTGGTCGCAAAAGCGGACTTGAGGCTAGAGCTGAGTGGTCACAGGTGCGAGGCTTTTCCGTACGCGCCCGCAGAAGCGATCGAAGCTACGCAGATACAGACTTGGGCTGGCAAGCTGTGGATCGCAGAACCAGAAGAAGTTCGCAGAAGCGGACCTGCAGAAGCGGCTCCCAATNTTGGCGCATTGAAGGTTTTCAAATTCTTTAAGTTTGGTTTGGAGTAGACGTTGGTGTTATCGAGGTCCGTTTAGGATTTCGAGCCTGAGAATATTTCTGTATGGTGATTTATGACTTGCACGCACAATTTGGCGTCATTCCGAGTGATTTGATAAGAATCGGACGCGCGAAAGTGTTTTAAGAAGTTTTTGAGTTTCATGTTGAATTCATACGTTTTGGGCGTCCTATTCATGGATTTTGATGTTATTTTAGTGTTTGAATTGCGCGAACAAATCCGTATTATGTTGTGGGATGCGTTAGTGTAATTGGATGGGGTCCCAGGGTGCGAATCAGATTGGAACCATGCTTGGTTTTGGGCATGGGGGACTGCTGATGGCTTCAGATCTAGTGTAATCGTACCTGCGTGAAAGGGCCGCAGGTGCGAGCTCGCAGAAGCGGCCCAGTGGTCGCAAAAGCGGACTTGAGGCTAGAGCTGAGTGGTCACAGGTGCGAGGCTTTTCCGTACGCGGCCGCAGAAGCGATCGAAGCTACGCAGATGCAGACTTGGGCTGGCAAGCTGTGGATCGCAGAACCAGAAGAAGTTCGCAGAAGTGGACCTGCAGAAGCGGCTCCCAATTCGCAGAAGCGAGGAAGCTGGAGGCAGTGGGGAATCGCAGGTGCGATCTTTTGACCGCACCTGCGGTTCCGTAAATGCGATCAAGTGGCTGCAGGTGCAGAAGTCGCTGGCCAGTGATGGTTTTTAATCCAAAACTTAGGCAATATTTTCACACATTTTCATTTGGTCTTGGGAGATTTTGAGAGCACTTTAGAGGGGGATTCTCATCTACAATACAAGGTAAGTAAAATCTACCCACTTTCAAGTTAAATACGCGGATTATAAGTAGGTTGAACATGGAAAATTTATGAAACGTGGAGAATTTGTGAAGAACCTAGGGTTTTGGTAAATTGGGATTTGATCACGAATTTGGTGGTGGAATGGGAGAAAATTATATAATTGAGTTTGGGAGTTCATGGGTAACAATTATATTCGAAAATTTCCGAAATTTAGGCGTGTGAGCCCGGGGTAAACTTTATTAATCTTTCAAATTGATTTGGGTAACTACTATAAAAGGTAAAATATGAACTTTTGAGCATATATTTACTAGTTTATATGAATTTTGTTTAGTTTCGGAGTCCTCAGCGTCGTTTGAAGGGTCATAGTGAGGTTGGAAAGCCGGATTGAGGACTTTGGACCGAGGTAAGTCTCTTGCCTAACCTTGTACGAGGGAACTTATCCCCTTAGGCGTATTATTCTTGTGTGCTACTTGTGTGGGGAGCTACGTAATCACGAGGTGACGAGAGTCCATACGTAGCTATATATCATGATATGTCCGGGTAGACTTAGATTCACATCATGCTTTTAATTGTATTATTTATGGCTATCATATGTATTAATTGTCTTGATTAGAGTTGAGACTGGGGATTTAAATTGGAACTATCAACTTAGCTTCTTATTTTAGAAAGTTGGGGAATACTAAAAATCTATGTCTTCTCGTTTTGCAAGTACTTCCGCGAGCGAGGTAAATTTCTCTACTCTAATAGGATCGGGTCGTTCGCCTCAGCAGAATGATAACACCACTCTTATGGGATCGGGTTGTTCGCCCTGACAGTATGATAGTGACACTATTCTTATGGGATCAGGCTGTTCTCCTCGGCAGTACTGAGTACCACTATTATTATGGGATCGGGCCGTTCGCCTCAACAGTACTAACTAGCACTATTCTTCTGAGATCATGCTTAATAATCGAAACGAGTTCCGGTTTGCGTATAATTGAGTTAGCCTTCACGGTTAGTTATAATATGTTGGTAACGTGATACGGACTCCTGATTTTATTTATTGTAGTTGCTTTTATTTACTTCACTGATACTTGTTGTATACTCACCATGTCTATTTTATGCACTTATATTATTATTATTTGACCTCCAGCCCTCCTCACTACTTTTTCGAGGTTACACTAGATACTTACTAGGTACACATTGTTTTCCGTACTCATGCTACACTTCTGCACTAATGTGCAAGTACTGAGACAGGTACTACCAGTGGTCACGCGGGCACGTAGACGATCATTCCGGAGACTTAGTGGTGAGCTTCTTGCCTTGCTATGATCTGCAGCACCAGAGTCTCCATCTACTTTATTTACTTTTCTATCTATTACTTTCAGACTGTAACTATAGTAGTTTTGTGTATTCCCTAGATTGCTCATACACTTGTGATACCGGGTTTTGCAGGATCTTTAGCATTTATGTACCTCTGTATTTATCATTTCTTTCACCACTTCGGATGTTCTTATTATGATGGTACTTTGTTTCAAATAGATGTTACGGTTGCATGAAATCTAGTTGAAATTGTTCTTTAAAAATGAAGACTTTTGTTTTAAAATGTTAAAGAATAGTTAGTAAATAGTAGTCTAACTTGTGGGCTTACCTAACTGCGGCATTAGGTGCAGTCGCGACCTATTACAGAATTGGGTCGTGACAACTTAGTATCAGAGCCAGATTCACACAGGTCTCACGAGTCATGAGCAGGCCTAGTAGAGTCTTGCGGATCGGTGATGAGACATTCGTACTTATCTTCGAGAGGCAATATAATGTTAGGAAACTTCTCTTTCTTCATCTCATATCGTGCAATTGATATTGTGCTAAGTATCTTTTTATTGATCTCTCACAGGTGGTGAGAACGCGTACGATGGATGTACCAGGTGGTCGAGGGGCTGCCCCCTCCCCGTTGCTAGAGGCCGAGGCAGGGGCCGGGGGAGGGCTCCAACTACAGTCAGAGGACGAGGGCGCCCTAGGGTTGTTCCCGTTGTACCACCAGTGAAGAATATTATTGTTGTAGAGCAGGATAAGGCACCTGCAGATGTGCCAGCCCCAACGGATTTCTTGACTACGCTGGGATTCCAGGAGGTCATAGGCCGTATGGTGTGCTACGACACATGCTGTTTTATTTCCAACGGACCCTACCATATCTCAGGCGGGAGGGGGAGCACAGACCCCTACTGCACAGGCTCCAGGGAACGTTGCTGTCGTTTATCAGGACCAAGGTGCCCTACCTGCGGGCGGAGCTCAGCCTGTTGCAACGGTTATGCTTGAGGTTGTACCAGTCGCGACCATTGATCAGTAGAAATGGCTGGACAAATGGACTAGAATTTGCGCTCCTACTTTTTGGGGTGAGCCTTCAGAGGACCCTCAGGATTTCATTGACCGGTGCAAGGATAGGCTCTAGAACATAGGGATATTGGAGTCCAACGTGGTGGACTTCACCANAGTATCAGAGCCAGATTCACACAGGTCTCACGAGTCATGAGCAGGCCTAGTAGAGTCTTGCGGATCGGTGATGAGACATTCGTACTTATCTTCGAGAGGCAATATAATGTTAGGAAACTTCTCTTTCTTCATCTCATATCGTGCAATTGATATTGTGCTAAGTATCTTTTTATTGATCTCTCACAGGTGGTGAGAACGCGTACGATGGATGTACCAGGTGGTCGAGGGGCTGCCCCCTCCCCGTTGCTAGAGGCCGAGGCAGGGGCCGGGGGAGGGCTCCAACTACAGTCAGAGGACGAGGGCGCCCTAGGGTTGTTCCCGTTGTACCACCAGTGAAGAATATTATTGTTGTAGAGCAGGATAAGGCACCTGCAGATGTGCCAGCCCCAACGGATTTCTTGACTACGCTGGGATTCCAGGAGGTCATAGGCCGTATGGTGTGCTACGACACATGCTGTTTTATTTCCAACGGACCCTACCATATCTCAGGCGGGAGGGGGAGCACAGACCCCTACTGCACAGGCTCCAGGGAACGTTGCTGTCGTTTATCAGGACCAAGGTGCCCTACCTGCGGGCGGAGCTCAGCCTGTTGCAACGGTTATGCTTGAGGTTGTACCAGTCGCGACCATTGATNAATATAATGTTAGGAAACTTCTCTTTCTTCATCTCATATCGTGCAATTGATATTGTGCTAAGTATCTTTTTATTGATCTCTCACAGGTGGTGAGAACGCGTACGATGGATGTACCAGGTGGTCGAGGGGCTGCCCCCTCCCCGTTGCTAGAGGCCGAGGCAGGGGCCGGGGGAGGGCTCCAACTACAGTCAGAGG
>AWOL01S0002267.1:19741-53368 GCA_000715115.1 Nicotiana otophora
TATATATATATATATATATATATATTTGGGATGGATTTTCCCAGGGCATGGACTTGCCTTACTTAGTTGTATTGTAATGAGTTATGCGGACATGGGTTTTGTCAGTATCATTTATATTTAGGGATAAATTATCGCAGGGCTGGATTGACTTTATACGGTACTGGGTGACTGATTGTCAGTCGATGTGTATATATATACGGGTTGGAACACCCCTGGGCTGGATTGGCCATAAATAGTACCAAGTGACCGAATAATTTATGACCAGTATTTACTTGAGGTCTTTCTACTGAGATGTCATATGCCTCATAGCATGCAACATTGATCTATTTCACTTGTAGTGAGTTTACTGTTGAACTTGAAAGCATGCCTATATTTCTGTACCATTATTTTTACTGGATTGTACCTGCGGAACTCATCATTTCTTTCAGCCCAGAGGTTAATCTTGTTACTTATTGAGTTAGTTGTACTCATACTATACTCTGCACCTCGTGTGCAAATTCAGGTGCTTTCGGACACGGAGATTGTTAGATTTCAGAGTACTATCAGTTGGAGACTATCAAGGTAAATTTTTTAAAGAGTTGAATATGGTTTAAATTACTAGTTGACTTGCCTAGCTATATCGTTAGGTGCCATCACGACCTATAGGTGAAATTGGGTCGTGACAATATGGCATTAGAGCACTAGGTTCACGTAGGTCTCACAAGTTATGAAGAGGCCTAATAGAGTCTTGCGGATCGGTACAGAGTCGTATGTACTTATCTTCGAGATGCTATAGGGCGTTACGAAACTACCTTTCTTTATCTTCCATCGTGCAATTGATGTAGTACTAAATATTTTCTTTTATTCTCTCGCATATGGTGAGAACGCGCTCTAATGAGGTTCTAGACCAGGGAAGAGCTACTCCCCAGTTGCTAGAGGCCGAGACTGAGGCCGGGAGAGGGCTCCAATCCGTGGTAGGGGACGAGAACATCCCATGAATATTCCAGTTATGTCGCCAGTGGGTCTAGTAGAGAATCCCATTGTTGAGGAACATGGTGAGGTGCTTGTGGCAGAGCCAGCTCCGGTGGATTTCACATCTGCGCCGGTATTTTAGGATGTCGTGGGTCGGATGTTGTGGTTTATGGACACTATGACCCATGCCGGTTTATTTTCGGTAGACCCAGTCGCATCTCAGGCGGGCGAGGGAGCGTAGACCCTACCGCACAGGCTCATGGGCAGGAAACTATTGTATATCTATGATGATCCAAAAGTTAATAATTAATTTTGTGTTCTAATACCTCGAAAAGCACTATTTATCATTCATATATTTGCATACGCAGTCCGTATAATTTTCCGGAAAGCTTTTATATGAAAAATAGATTAAAATGTGAAATAGAGCCTTAAAACTCAATTAAGATGACTTTGGTCAATATTTTGAGCAAACGGACCAGATAAGTGTTTTGCTAGTTTTGATAGGTTCGTATCATGATTTGGGACTTGGGCGTATGCCCGAAATTTAATTTGGAGGTCCGCAGCTCAAGTTATGGCAATTTAACGGAAACTAGAAATTTAAATGCTAAAGATTTCCAAGTTTGACCATAGAGTTGACTTTTTGAATAGGAGCCGGAATCCGATTCTGGAAATTACAATAGTTGTTTTATGTCATTTATAACTTGTGTGCCAAATTTGAAGTCATTCCAGATTTAGTTAACATGTTTCGCACAAGTTTTGTAAATTGAAAAGTTTAAAACTCAAAAGTTCGAATCGAGGTGCGAATTGTAATTTTGATGTTATTTGATGTGATTTCAGTCCCCGAGTAAGTCCATGTTATGTTTTAGGACTGGTTGGTATAATTAGACAAGATCCTGAGGGGCTCTGGTGAGTTTCGAATGAGTTTCAAATCAGTTTTGCAAATATTACCAGTTCTGGTTCTGGTGTTTCGCACCTGCGACTTTTGGAGCGCAAGTCCGGTATCTCTTCTGAGGCTCAGCCACTGCAAATGCGGAAAGCACCGCTTCTGTGGCTCCTTCATGCATATCTGCGCAGCCGCAAAATGCGGCTCAAGTTCCGCAGATGCGGACACATGCTGGGCAAGCCATTTCGCAGATGCGAGATTTGTTTGGCAAATGCGAGCTCGCAGGTACGAGCCCAGGCACAGCAGGTGCGGAAATGTCTGGGCAGTATTACAAACGAAGGCTTCCGAGATTTGTTTCTCATTTTGGTTATTTTGAGCTCGGGTAAGGCGAATATTTGGGCGATATTCAGGGGAAAAAATTGGGGTAAGTGTTCCTTATCCTATATTGATTAGATTTCATGATTCCATACTCATTTACATCATGAATCCGTGAATTTATGGAAGAAAAATTAGATTTTTATAAAATCTTCCAAAAATGTAAAATGAGTATTTGAAAGCCAATCCGATGTCGGAATTTGGTAAATTTTGTATGGTTGGACTCGTATCGGAACGGGGTTCGAATTTTATAAGTTTTTTAGAGATTCGAGACGTGGGCCCCACTGATGATTTTTGAGATGAATTTCGGATTTTAGTCCGGAAAATTAGTAAATTCATATGAAATTAGTTCCTATGATTTGTATTGAGTATATTGAATTGTTTATGACTAAATTTGAGGATTTCAGACACGAATTCGCGAGGAAAAGGTTTATTGGATTCTTGAAATTGGTTGCAAGCGAGGTAAGTGTCGTGGTTAACCTTGACTTGAGGGAGTAAGACTTATTTGTCTATTTGCTACATGATTTAATGTGCGGGTACAACGTATATGTGAGGTGACGAGTACTTATGCATTGTGGTTGAGTCAAAGCATGCAGGTGAAATTTGTTTATTGTGAATAATTGTCTAATTAATTAAAGATATTTCTGTTTAAGTTTATTATTGATTATTTGATCATTATTTGTGAAAGTATTATTCATTTAATTATTGTTGATTATTTTGGAAGGTGAAGTCGGTACTTTGGTATTGAATTGATTGATAAATGTATATTCCCGCATTTAAATACTCTTCTGAATTTATATTATTATTTTCATGGTAAGGAAGAGTGTAAAAGCACGAAGGGTGTTGCCGTGCCATTTTTTAGTGTAAAAGCACGAAGGGTGTTGCCGTATTATTTGTAAGTATAAAAGCACGAAGGATGTTGCCGTGTCAATTGTGAGTATAAAATCACGAAGGGTGATGCCGTGTCAAATGAGAGTAAAAGCACGAAGGGTGATGCCGTGCCATTTTTATATTATCATTTGCTCATTTTATTGTTGATGAATTAATTGACTGCTAAGTGATACATCTCCTGCTGAAATTATTATATCTTTCCCCTTCGTATGTTCCCTCCCAATTTATAAATTGTTATTTATTATATTATTGTTACTTCGTATTTGTATATACTTGTACATGTTGTTTATGTACGTGTCTTGTCATAGTCTTATCACTACTTCATCGAGGTTAGGCTCGGCACTTACCAGTACATGGAGGCGGTTGTACTGATACTGCACTCTGCACTTCTTGTGCAGATTTCGGGGTTGGTCCCAGCGGCGTGCCGTAGATTTGCCCGGATACAGCTACCAGTGGATACTTGAGGTATAACTGCACAGCGTTCGCAGTTCTGAAGTCCCCTTCAATATTGTCTCAGATGTGTATTATATTTCAAACAGTTTGAATTTTATTCAGACCTTTATTTGTATTATTCTAGAAGCTCGTGCACTTATGACTCCAGTTCTGGATGGTATTTAGATTTCACGATTATTATGGATTACTCATTTTATTTCAGACTTTATTTTTGCATTTATTTCCTTGTTATTAATAAATTTAATTATTTTTGTTAAAATGGCTAATTATATTCTAACGTTGGCTTTCCTAGCAAGTGAAATGTTAGGTTCCATCACGGTCCCGAAGGTGGGAATTTTGGGTTGTAACAGTTGGTATCAGAGCACTAGGTTACATAGGTCTCACGAGTCACGAGCAAACTTAGTAGAGTCTGAAGGATCGGTACAGAGATGTCTGTACTTATCTTTCAGAGGCTATGAAGTCTAGGAACAATATCACTTCTTTCTTATTCTGTTGTGCGATCTTATTCTATCATCGATATTAAACCATTCCATTCTTATTCTCTCGCATATAGTGAGAACGCGTAAAACATCTACTGACGGACAGGGACCAGAACCCCCAGTGGCAACTATGGCTAGGGGTAGAGGTCGAGGCCGAGGTCGTGCTATAGGCCGAGGCAGAGGCAGAGGTAGAGCTAAGTCTAGAGCTCGAGCAGCAACACCTGTTGTAGAACCTCAGGTGGATCTTCAGGAGGAGGTTTAAGTTCAGACTGTACCAGTTGGACCAGTTCAGGTCCCGAAAGTATTTATAGCTACTCCAGTGCTTCAGGACGCTCTAGTCCGTTTGGTAAGTCTTATGGAGGGCGTGGCCCAAAATGGTATATTTCCAGTGGTACCATCCATCTCACATGCTGGGGAGGGGCACAAACTCCCACTACTCCCGCTCCGGAGCAGATGGCTCCCCGGGATCAGGCTCCAACAGTCCCGCTAGTTGGGGTAATTCAGCCAGTTATTGCGGCACAAGTCGGTGATAGGCCCGCCATGTCTTCTGAGGCCTTATTGAGACTGGATAAGTTTACTAAGATCTTTCCAGTTCACTTCAGTGGTGCACCTTTTGAGGACCCACATGATTATCTTAACTGCTGCCATGAGGTACTACGGAACATGGGTATAGTTGAGACCAATGGGGATGATCTTGCTGTATTTCATATGACGGATTCCGCCAAGAGGTGGTAGAGAGATTATACATTGACCAGACCAGTTGGATTGCCTGTATTGACTTGGGAACAGTCCTCACGGCTACTTCTAGAGAAGTTTCTCCCTATCACAATGAGAGAGGATTATCGCAGGCAATTTGAGCATCTACAGTAGGGAAGTATGATTGTTACTCAGTATGAATCCCGTTTTGTAGATTTATCCTGGCATGCTATCCTTATACTACCTATTGAGGGAGAGAGAGTGAGGAGGTTTATTAAGGGACTCACTCACCCTATCAGGCTTCAGATGGCCAAGGAGGCCGGAAGTGAGATTTCCTTTCAGGCGGCTGCTAATGTCACGAGTAGGATCGAGATGGTTCTTACACATGAGAGAGGGCAGAGGTCTAATAAGAGGCCTCGTCAGTTCAGTGGTTTCAGTGGTGCCTCGTTTGGAGGCAGGGGTAATTTTGGTAGGGGTCATCCTCCCAGACCATTTCATCCAGCACTTCAGGCATCTCCATGTACTTCAGGGAGTCACAGTCCTATTATGCCTTACTCTAGGCAGCCAGCATTTAGTGCACATTCAGGTCCTATCAGTGCACCACCACTCCAGAGTCACTACATCGGTTATTTGGCCCGTCGGGTCAGAAGTCATAGCAACTGAGGTCCTGTTATACTTGTGGTGATCCGAGGCACATTGCTAGATTCTACCCCATGCCTCAGGGCAGCATACAACATGAGGGTTCTCGTGCTATGCTTCCAGCACTGGTTGCTTCACCACCCGCTCAGCCAGCTAGAGGTAGGGGTCAGGCAGCTAGAGGTGGAGGTCAGACCGTTAGAGGTGGAGGTCAGGCTGTTAGAGGTGGAGGCCAGCTAGTTAGAGGCCGTCCCTGGGACGCCGTTCAGAGTGGTGGGGCTCAGACCCGATTTTATACTTTTCCAGCTAGGCCTGAGCCCGAATCATCCGATGCTATAATTACAGGTATTGTTCCAGTTTTCCATAGATATGCTTCAGTTCTATTTGATCCAGGATCTATTTATTCCTATGTGTCATCTTATTTTGCTTCATATCTGGTGATGCCTCTTGATTCTCTAAGTGCTCTTGTGTGTGTGTGTCCACTCCGATGGGAGACTCTGTTGTAGTAGATCATGTCTATTATTCGTGTGTGGTTACTATTAGTAGTCTTGAGACTAGTGTGGATCTTCTACTTCTTGATATGGTACATTTTGATGTCATCTTGGAAATGGATTGGTTGTCACCTTATCATGCTATATTGGATTGTCATGCCAAGACGGTGACCCTAGCCATTCCGGGGTTACCTCGATTAGAGTGGAAAGGAACTCTTGGTCATTCTACCAGCAGGATTATTTCTGATGTGAAGGCTCGACATATGGTCGAGAAAGGGAGTCTAGCCTATTTGGCTTTTATTCGCGATCTCAGTGCGTATGTTCCTTTTATGGACTCAGTACCAATTGTTCGTGAATTTCCAGAAGTATTTCTTGCAGATTTGTCGGGGATGCCACTCGACAAAGATATTGACTTCTATATTAATTTAGCTCCGGGCACTTAGCCCATTTCTATCCCACCATACCTTATGGCCCCACCAGAGTTTAAAGAATTGAAGGAGCAGTTACAAGACTTGCTTGATCAGGGATTCATTAGACCTAGTGTCTCGCCCAATGGTGCACCAGTATTATTTGTAAAGAAGAAAGATGGTGCAATGCGAATGTGTATATATTATCGGTAGTTGAACAAGGCTACTATCAAGAACAAGTATCCACTACCGAGAATTGATGACTTATTCGATCAGCTTCAGGGTGCCAAGGTGTTTTCAAAGATCGACTTGAGGTCTGGTTACCATCAGTTGAAGATTAGGACATCTGATGTCCCTAAGACAGCTTTTCGGACTCGGTATGGGCATTATGAATTCCTAGTGATGTTATTTGGGTTGACAAATTCCCCAACATCATTTATGGATTTGATGAATCGGGTGTTCATGCCCTATTTTGATTCTTTTGTAGTTGTATTCATTGATGATATCTTGATTTACTTCAGTAGTCGAGAGGAGCATGAGCAGCATCTTCGGAGTGTGTTTCAAACTTTGACGAATAATGAGTTATATGCCAAAATTTTGAAATATGAATTTTGGTTAGACTCAGTTTCCTTTTTAGGACATGTTGTATCGGTAGAAGGCATAAAAGTGGATCCTAAGAAGATTGAGACTGTTCAGAATTGGCCTAGACCTACTTCGGTTATAGAGATCCGGAGTTTCCTAGGTTTGGCAGGTTATTATCGTTGGTTTGTGGAGGGTTTTTCATGTATAGCAAGCCTATTGACCAGACTGACCCATAAAGGTTTCCATTCGAATGGTCAGACGAGTGCGAGTTGAGCTTTCAGAAGCTCAATACTGCTTCGATTATGGTGCCAGTGTTGGTATTACCCACATGTTCAGGATCGTATACGGTGTATTATGATGCATCTCGCGTTGCTTGGTGCAGTATTGATGCAAGATGACAGGGTGATTGCATATGCGTCATGACAATTGAAAATTCATGAGAAGAATTATCCTGTTCATGACATAGAATTGGCAGCCATTGTCCACGCTTTGAAGATTTGGAGATATTACCTTTACGGTGTCTCTTGTGAGGTATTTATCGATCATCGTAGCCTACATTATCTGTTCAAGCAAAAAGATCTCAATTTGAGGCAGAGAAGATGGTTGGAGTTGTTGAAAGATTATGATATCACTATTTTGTATCACCCCGGAAAGGCCAATGTGGTGGCTGATGCTTTGAGTAGAAAGGTTGTGAGTATGGGCATTCTTGCGTATATTCCGGTTGGTGAGAGACCGTTAGCTGCAAATGTTCAGACTTTGGCTAATCAGTTCGTAAGGTTAGATGTTTCGGAACGCAGTCGGGTTCTAGCTTGCACAGTCACTCGGTCTTCTTTATATGAGAGCATCAGAGAGCGATAATATGATGATCCTCATTTACTTGTCCTTAAGGACACGGTGCGTCACGGTGATGCCAAACAGGTTGTTGTGGGGGAAGATGGAGTTCTGCGAATGCAGGATCGTATTTGTGTGCCTAATGTGGATGCACTTCGTGAATTAATTCTGGAAGAGGCCCACAGTTCCAGGTATTCTATTCATCCAGGTACCGCCTAAATATATCAAGATTTGCGGCAACATTAATGGTGGAGGAGAATGATGAAGGATATAGTTGCATTTGTAGCTCGGTGTCTGAACTGTCAGCAAGTTAAGTACGAGCATCAGAGACCTGGTGGTTTGCTTCAAAAGTTAGAAATTCCTGAGTGGAAGTTGGAGCGTATCACTATGAATTTTGTTGTTGGGCTTCCATGGACTCAGAGAAAATTCGATGCAGTTTGGGTCATTGTGGACTGGCTAAACCAAGTCAGCACATTTCATTCTAGTGACAATTACCTATTCTTCAGAGCGGTTAGCTGAAATTTACATTCGTGAGATTGTCCGCCTTCACAGTGTGCCCGTGTCTATTATTTCAGATCGAGGTATTCAGTTTACCTCACACTTTTGGAGGGTTGTACAATATGAGTTAGGCACACAGGTTGAGTTGAGTATAACATTTCATCCACAGGCAGACGGATAGTCAGAGCGCACTATTCAGATATTGGAAGATATGCTTCGTTCCTGTGCTATATACTTTGGAGGTTCTTGGGATCAGTTCCTGCCACTTGCGGAGTTTTCTTATAATAATAACTACTAGTCGAGCATTCAGATGGATCCATATGAGGCATTATACGGAAGGCGATGTCGTTCGCCAGTTGGCTGGTTTGAATCGGGAGAGGCTCGGTTGTTGGGTACCGATTTGGTACAGGATGCCTTGGATAAGGTCAAGGTTATTCAGGATCGACTTTGCACAGATCAGTCTAGGCAAAAGAGTTATGCCGACCGTAAAGTTCATGATATTGCATTCATGGTTGGAGAAAGAATATTGCTCCGGGTTTCACCTATGAAAGGTATAATGAGGTTTGGAAAGAAGGGCAAGTTGAGCCCTAGGTATATTGGACCTTTCAAAATTCTTGAAAGGGTGGGTGAAGTAGCTTACATGCTTGCACTACGACCTAGTTTATCATAAGTTCATCCGGTGTTTCATGTGTCTATGCTTCGAAAATATCATGGTGATCCGTCCCATGTGTTAGATTTCAGCTCAGTCCAATTGGACAAAGATTTGACTTATGAAGAGGAGTCGGTAGCTATTCTAGCCCAGCAGGTCCGACAGTTGAGGTCTAAGAGTTTTTCTTCAGTTCGGGTACAATGGAGAGGTCAACCGGTAGAAGCATCTACCTGGGAGTCCGAGTCGGACATTCGGAGTAAATATCCACACCTTTTCACCAACTCAGATACTTTTTCTAATTCCATTCGAGGACGAACGTTTGTTTTAGAGGTGGAGAATATGATGACCCAAAAGGTCATCTTTAAATTTAATAATTAATTTTGTGTTCTAATACCTCGAAAAGCACAGTTTATCATTCCTCGTCTTGCTTGTACGGTCCGTATAATTTTTCAGAAAGCTTTAATGTGAAAATGGATTAAAATGTGAAATAGAGGCTTAAAACTCAATTAAGTTAATTTTGGTCAACATTATGAGCAAATGAATCCGGATCAGTATTTTTACAGTTTCGGTAGGTCCGTATCATAATTTGGGACTTGGGTGTATGCCCGGAATTTAATTTGGAGGTCCCTAGCTCAAGTTATGGCAATTTAACGGAAATTAGAAATTTAAAGACTAAAGATTTTCAAGTTTGATCACGGAGTTGACTTTTTGATATCGGAGCCGGAATCCGATTCTGGAAATTAGAATAGCTCCGTTATGTCATTTATGACTTGTGTGCCAAATTTGAAGTCATTTCAGATTTAATTAACATGTTTCGGCACAAGTTTTGTATATTGAAAAGTTTGAAACTCAAAAGTTCGAATCGATGTGTGAATTGTAATTTTGATGTTATTTGAGACCCTGAGTAAGTCCGTGTTATATTTTAGGACTGGTTGGTATAATTGGACGATGTCCCGAGGAGCTCGGGTGAGTTTCAGATCATTTTTGTAAAAAACTACCAGTTCTGGTGTTTCGCACCTGCGACTTTTGGAGCGCAAGTGCGGTATCGCTTCTGCGGCTGAGCCATCGCAAATGCGGAAAGCACCGTTTCTGCTGCTCCTTCATGCGTATCTGCGCAGCCGCAAATGCGGCTCAAGTTCCACAGATGTGGACACACACTAGCAAGCCATTTCGCAGATGCGAGATTTTTCTCGCAAATGCAAGCTCGCAGGTGCGAGCCCAGGCACCGCAAGTGCGCAAATGCCTGGGCAATGTTAAAAACGAAGGCTTCCGAGATTTGTTTCTCATTTTGGTTATTTTGAGCTCGGGTAAGGCGAATGTTTGGGCGATTTTCACGGGAAAAAATTGGGGTAAGTGTTCCTTATCCTATATTGATTAGATTTCATGATTCCATACTCATTTACATCATGAATCCGTGAATTTATGGAAGAAAAACCAGATTTTTATAAAATCTTCCAAAAATGTAAAATGAGGATTTGAAAGCCAATCCGATGTCGGAATTTGGTAAATTTTATATGGTTAGACTCGTATCGGAACGGGGGTTCGGATTTCATAAGTTTTTAGAGATTCGAGACGTGGGCCCCACTGATGATTTTTTAGATGAATTTTGGATTTTAGTCCGGAAAATTAGTAAATGCATATGAAATTAGTTCCTATGATTTGTATTGAGTATATTGAATTGTTTATGACTAAATTTGAGGATTTCAGACACGAATTCGCGAGGAAAAGGTTTATTGGATTCTTGAAATTGGTTGCAAGCGAGGTAAGTGTCGTGGTTAACCTTGACTTGAGGGAGTAAGACTTATTTGTCTATTTGCTACATGATTTAATGTGCGGGTACAACGTATATGTGAGGTGACGAGTACTTATGCATTGTGGTTGAGTCAAAGCATGCAGGTGGAATTTGTTTATTGTGAATAATTGTCTAATTAATTAAAGATATTTCTGTTTAAGTTTATTATTGATTATTTGATCATTATTTGTGAAATTATTATTCATTTAATTATTGTTGATTATTTTGGAAGGTGAAGTCGGTACTTTGGTATTGAATTGATTGATAAATGTATATTCCCGCATTTAAATACTCTTCTAAATTTATATTATTATTTTCATGGTAAGGAAGAGTGTAAAAGCACGAAGGGTGTTGCCATGCCATTTTTGAGTGTAAAAGCACGAAGGGTGTTGCCGTATCATTTGTAAGTGTAAAAGCACGAAGGATGTTGTCGTGCCAATTATGAGTGTAAAATCACGAAGGCTGATGCCGTGCCATTTTCATATTATCATTTGCTCATTTAATTGTTGATGAATTAATTGACTGCTAAGTGATATATCTCCTGCTGAAATTATTATATCTTTCCCTTTCGTATGTTCCCTCCCAATTTATAAATTGTTATTTATTGTATTATTGTTACTTCGTATTTGTATATACTTGTACATGTTATTTATGTACGTGTATTGTCATAGCCTCGTCACTACTTCATCGAGGTTAGGCTCGACACTTACCAGTACATAGGGTCGGTTATACCGATACTACACTCTGCACTTTTTGTGAAGATTTCGGAGTTGGTCCCAGCGGCGTGCCGTAGATTTGTCTGGATACAGCTACCAGTGGAGACTTGAGGTATAACTGCACAACGTTCGTAGTTCTGAAGTCCCCTTCAATATTGTTTCAGATGTGTATTATATTTCAAACAACTTGAATTTTATTCAGACCTTTATTTGTATTATTCTAGAAGCTCGTGTACTTGTGACTCAAGTTCTGGGATGGTATTTAGATTTTGCTATTATTATGGATTACTCACTTTATTTCAGACTTTATTTCCGCATTTATTTTCTTGTTATTAATAAATTTAATTTTTTTTGTTAAAATGGCTAATTATATTCTAACGTTGGCTTGCCTAGCAAGTGAAATGTCAGGCGCCATCACGGTCCCAAAGGTGGGAATTTTGGGTCGTGACAATATCAGACCCAGGGTGCACTACCCGTGGGTGGAGCCCAGCTAGTGGTAGCAACTACACCTGAGCCCAGGCCAGCTGCAGCCGCTGATCCGCAGAAACTATTGGACAGATGGACTAGACTACATCCTACTGTCTTTGGGGGTGAACGACATGAGGATCCCCAAGATTTCATTGATCGGTGCAAGGATAGACTGTACAACATGAGGATATTGGAGTCTCATGGGGTAGACTTTGCTACTTTTCAGCTAGAGGGCAGAGCCCGTAGATGGTGGAAGTCTTATCTTCTTGGCAGACCAGCAGATTATCCTCTCATGACTTGGGACAGGTTCACTCGTATCTTCCCGGACAAGTATATTCCACCCTCCTAGAGGGAAGAGTTGCGGTTTTAGTTTGAGCAGCTCCAGCAGGGTCAGATGTCAATGACCGATTATGAGGCAAGGTTCTCTGAGTTATCTCACCATGCACTTATGATACTCCCTACTGAGGCAGAGAGAGTGCGGAGGTTTGTTGCAGGTTTACATACTGGCATTCAGGCCACTATGGCCCAAGAGGTTGATATGTGTACTTCTTATGAGCTAGTCGTGGCGATAGCCCGGAGGATTGAGGATGTGCATCAGCGGAACCGAGAGCAGGTTATGAGAGATAAGCGGTTTAGATATTCTGGAGAGTTCAGAGGTGCTCCGTCTGGGGGTAGAGGTCAGTTTGTGAGAGGGCAATCCGGCAGGCCCCCATATCCAGCACCACCGCCTCCTCAGGGTGCTCCAGTGCGACCTTATTTCAGTGCTATACCAGGGAGTTCTTATCACCCACCAGCTATTCGGGGTTCTTCCAATGGGTATTCAGGTCACCAGGGCTAGATTCTTAGTCAGCAACCCGTTGTACCGAAGAGTCGTTATGAGTGTGGGGATCCCAGTCACATACAGAGATTCTACCCCATGCTTCGGGGTAGACCAGTGCAGTAGGGTCAACAGCCTATGATTACCGCACCAGTTGCTCCACTAGTCATCCGACCACCAAGAGTTGAAGGACAAATGGGTAGGGGTCGTCCTAGAGGTGGAGGTCAGCCAGGCAGAGGCCAGCTAGTTGGCGCTCCAGCTCGGTTCTATGTTTTTACAGGTATTATTTCTGTTTGCGGCAAGGATGCCTCCATATTATTTGATCCAGGATCTATATATTCATATATTTTCTCTATATTTTCTCAATTTCTGAGTGTGTTTCTCGTGAGTCCTTGAGTACTCTTGTTTATGTGTCCACTCGTGTGGGCGATTCTGTTATTGTAAATCAGATCTACCGATCCTGTATTATTACATTCTGTGGTTATAAAACTAGAGCAGATCTCCTATTGCTTGAGATGACCGATTTTGAAATTATCCTGGGCATGGACTGGTTATCTTCATATCATGCCATTCTAGATTGCCATGAAAGACTGTTACCTTAGCTATTCCAGAATTTCCTAGGTTGGAGTGGAAGGGTTCGTCTGTTAGTGCATGTTATTTCTTTTATGAAGGCTCAACACATAGTTGAGAAGGGTTGTTTATCTTATCTAGCCTATGTTTGGGATACTACTGCAGAGACTCCGACTATTGATTCAGTGCCTGTAGTTCAGGAGTTTCCCGATGTATTTCCTTCAGATCTTTCAAGCATGCCACCTGATCGTGATATTGATTTCTGTATTGATTTGGCTCAAGATACCCAGCCTATATCTATCCCACCGTATCGCATGGCTCCGACAGAATTGAAAGGTTGAAAGAACAACTTGAGGAGTTACTAGCCAAAGGGTTCGTCAGACCGAGTATATCGCCTTGAAGTGCACCGGTATTATTTGTGAAGAAGAAGGATGGAACGATGCGAATGTGTATTGATTATCGCACATTGAACAAAGTCACTATCAAGAACAAGTACCTGTTGCCGCGTATTGATGATCTATTTGACCAGTTGTAGGGTGCGAGGGTGTTCTCTAAGATCGACTTGAGGTCGGGGTACCATCAGTTGAAGATTCGGGAATCGGATATTCCGAAGACTGCTTTCAGGACTAGATATGGTCATTATGAGTTTCTGGTGATGTTCTTCGGTTTAACTAATACCCCGACAGCGTTTATGGATTTGATGAACATGGTATTCAGACCATATATTGATTTGTTTGTCATTGTCTTCATTGATGATATTTTAATTTACTCGTGCAATAAGGAAGAACACGAGCAACATATGAAAGTGGTGCTTCAGACGTTGCGGGAACAAAAGCTATATGCTAAGTTCTCCAAATGAAAGTTCTGGCTAGAGTCTGTAGCATTTTTGGGGCATATTGTATCGGGCGAGGGTATTAAGGTTGATCCCAAAAAGATTGAGGCTGTTCAGAATTAGCATCGTCCCACTTCGGCGACTGAGATTAGGAGTTTCCTAGGTTTAGCAGGTTATTATCGTCGATTCGTGAAGGGATTTTCATCTATTGTAGCACCTTTGACCAAATTAACCCAGAAGGGTGCTCCGTTCCAATGGTCCGATGATTATGAGGCGAGCTTTCAGAAGCTCAAGACAACATTGACTACAACACTAGTGTTAGTGTTGCCTTCCGGTTCGAGGATGCATACAGTGTATTGTGATGCTTCACGCGTTGGCTTGGGTTGTGTATTGATGCAGGAAGGGCGAGTTATTGCATATGCTTCACGTCAGCTGAAGCCCCACGAGAAGAATTATCCAGTATATGATTTGGAGTTAGCTGCGATTGTTCACACTCTTAAGATTTGGAGGCATTATCTTTATGGGGTGTCTTGTGAAGTTTACACTAATCATCGTAGTTTGCAGTATTTGTTCAAGCAGAGGGACCTAAATTTCAGACAACGCATATGGCTTGAGTTACTAAAAGATTATGATATTACTATCATGTATCATCCAGGCAAAGCAAATGTGGTTGCAGACGCCTTGAGTAGAAAGGCTGAGAGTATGGGTAGTTTGGATTTCATTGCAGCAGAGGAGAGGCCATTAGCTTTGAATATTCAATCCTTGGCTAACCAACTTGTGGGATTGGACATTTCAGAGCCCAGTCGAGTTCTTGCATGTGTCGTAGCTCAGTCTTCACTATTTGAGCAGATCAAGGCTCGCCAATACGATGATCCACACTTAATGATTCTTCGAGAAATGGTACTACGGGGTGGTTCCAAGGAAGTTACTATTGGAGCAGATGGTGTTTTGGGACTCCAGGATCATCTATGTGTTCCTAATATAGATGGACTGAGGAAAAAGATCCTAGAAGAGGCACACAATTCTCGATATTCTATTCATTCAGGTGCTACGAAGATGTATTGTGACCTGAGACAACATTGGACATAGTTGAGTATGTAGCTAGGTGTCTAAATTGCCAGCAAGTTAAATATGAGCACCATAGGCTAGGTGGCCTACTTCAGCAGATGACTATACCAGAGTGGAAATAGGAACGCATCACTATGGACTTTGTAGTTGGGTTACCGCGGACCTTGCGGAAGTTTGATGCAGTTTGGGTCATTGTTGATTGGTTAACAAGTCGGCACACTTTATTCCTGTTGTGACTACGTATACTTCAGAGAGGTTGGCCCAGATTTATATTCAGGAGATAGTTCGGTTGCACGGTGTGCCAATCTCTATTATATCAGAAAGAGGCCCTCAGTTTACTTCACATTTCTGGAGAGCAGTAAAGAGTGAATTGGGGACCCGTGTAGAGCTCAGCACAACCTTTCATCCGCAGACCGACGGGCAGTCATAGAGGACAATTCAGATTTTGGAGGATATGCTCAGGGCATGTGTGATTGACTTTGGAGGTCAGTGGGATCGTTTCTTGCCTTTTGGACGAGTTTGCTTATAATAACAGTTACCAATCCAGTATCGAGATGGCTCCATTTGAGGCTTTATATGGTCAGCGATGTCATTCGCCCGTTAGATGATTTGAGCCCGGTGAGGCTAAGTTATATGGTACTGATTTGGTGAAGGATGCCTTGGAAAAGGTAAAGTTGATTCAGGAGCGACTTTGTACAGTGGACTCCAGACATAAGAGTTACGCAGATCAGAAAGCGCGTGATTTATCATTTATGATGGGTGAAAATTTTCTCTTGAAGGTTTCGCCGATGAAGGGAATCATGAGACTTGGAAAAAATGGGAAGTTGAGCCCAAGGTTTATAGGCCAATTTGAGGTGTAGAGACGAGTTGGGGAGGTTGCTTACGAGCTTGCCTTGCCTCCCAGTCAATCAGAGTTCATCTGGTTTTCCATGTATCTATGCTCCGGAAGTATCATGCCGACCTGTCACATGTGTTAGACTTCAACATAGTTCAGCTAGATAATAACTTGGGTTATGAAGATGAGCATGTTGCCATTGTTGATAAACAAGTTCGCCAGTTGAGGTCCAAGAAGATTTCTGCAGTAAAAGTCCAGTGGAGGGGCCAACCAGTTGAGGAAGCAACTTGGGAGGCCGAGGAAAACATGCAGAGTAGATATCCACACTTATTCGGCACTCCAGGTACAATTCTAAACCCGTTCGAGGACGAATGTTTGTTTAAGAGGCGGAGAATGTAATGACCCAACCAGTTATTTTGACTTTTAGAACCTCGTTCCCCTAAATAAAACTTCCCAGATGTGCTTTTAATAATTTATGACTTGCGGGGATGGTTGGTTCAGAATTTGGAAGTGATCGGGTTGAAATCTAAACAATTGGTTCCTTAGTTTGGCTTTAAAAGGCCAAGTTTGACTTCGGTCAACATTTTGCGAAAACGACCCCGGAATCGGTATTTGGCTATTCCAATAGGTTCGTATGATGATTTTGGACTTGGGCGTATATTCGAATCGGGTTTTGGATAACCCGGGAGCGTTTTGGCGCTTAACAGTGAAAACTAGCTAATTAAAGGCTTAAAGTTCTTGAAATTTGGTTTGGGGTAGGTTTTGGAGAAATTGAAGTCCGTTTGGAATTCTGAGTCTGAGAATAGCTCCATATAGTGATTTAAGACTTGTACGCAAAGTTTGGTGTCATTCCGAGTAGTATAAGTATATTTCGGCGCGTACAGAGTAAGTTTGAAGAATTTGAAATTTCTAAGTTGAATCAATTTGGTTTGGGGTATGATACTTAGATTTGATGTTGTTTTGCACATTCCGAGAGTTCGAGCGAGTCTGTTTTATGATTTCAAACCTGTTGGTATGTTCGGGCGGGGTCCCGGGGCCCCGAGTGTTAACCGGACGAGGCTCAAATTAATTTTGGAATTTTGAAGAAGAGCTGAAGCTTCCAGCTTCTGGTATGATCACACATGCGCATGGGCAGTCGCAGGTGCGAAGCTGAGGAGCAAGTCTGCCACCACAGGTGCAGAACTTTGGGCGCACCTACGAACGCGCATGTGTGAGAAATGGGCGCAGATGCGAAGCTTGGCAGCGCGGGGAAAAACTCGCACCTGCGAGGCTTTTCTGCAGGTGCAGAAGCCGCAGGTGCGGTACACCTTCGCAGGTGCAAAACCATTGCTTGACAGAATGGTTAAAAATCGGGACTCAGACATTTTTGAGCCCATTTTCTCCATTTTCAGGCGATTTCAGAGCTTTTGAGAGGGGATTTCAACTAGCAACTTGAAGGTAAGTTAATTATTCTTACTTTGAGTTAAATACATGGATTATGGGTAGATTATAACCGATAAATCTTAGAAATCAAGGGTTTAGATGAAAAACCTAGATTTGTATAAAAATGAGATTTTAACCATGAAAATGAGTATGGAATTAGATGAAAATTATATATTCGAGTTCTTGAGATTATGGGTAACGTTTTTCTCCGAAAGTATTCGGAATCCGGGCACGTGGGCCTAGGGTGAATTTTAAGACTTTTACCATTTTGGATATGGTAATTTATTTAATTGATGAATTTCGAATTATTGATCATGTATTAGTTATTTTATATAACTTTTGGATAGTTTCGAATTTTTCGGCATCGAATTGAGGTTTTATGCGACATTTAATCGGAAAAGTGGACTTTGAGACAAGGTAAGTCTCTTGTCTAATCTTGTGAGGGGGAATTTACCCCATAGGTGATTAAATTAATAATTTTTGCTAATTGTGGGGGCTACGTATGCACGAGGTGACGAGAGTCCATACGTAGATACTATTTATGCTAAAGTCCGGGTAGTTTAGGACTCAAATCATGAATTATGTGTGTAAATTATATTCTTTATTCAATTAATATATATATATATATATTGTGAATTGTTAGGGAAAGTTAGTAAAAGATGCAAATCTCATATACTTAATTTTCTGTTTAAATTAATTAATTGTTAAAAGAAATTGTTCATCCTCTCGAATTAATCTTATAATAAATATACTCTCTTTCCGGAAGTACATAAGAAAATGTCCTCCTTTCTTATGGAGCGGGCCGAATGCCTCGGCAGTATAGGTGCATCTATGGATCGCGCCGCACGTCCCTCGGTAGTGTACATGACACTCTGGATCAGGCCGAACGCCTCGGCAGTATAGGTGCATCTATGGATCGCGCCGCACGTCCCTCGGCAGTGTACATGACACTCTGGATCAGGCCGTACGACCTCGGCAGAAATCGTACCTAATAATAATAATAATAATTACACGATACCTTTATATTATAATTGCAGCTTGTGAATTTAATTAATAGGTTGGAATTTGTTGCAGTTGGAGGGATTTAATTATTTCTGCTGGTTAAATAAGAATTTTTGTAAATTATGTGAATCATGTTGATTTGGATATTCTATTTTTATTTCAATTATTATTATTGACCCTTAGTGAGTGTCAAAGTCGGCCATCTTGATACTTACTGGGTACACGTTGTTTACGTACTCATGCTGCACTTTTTGTGCAGGATCTGAGACATACACTAGTGGAGGACCTATTATCATCGCACACCCACGTTATCTAGAGGCGTAGTGGTGAGCTTCCTTTCTGAGCTGTTCTGCAGCTACTAGTGCTTCTTTTGGAAATTTATATTCTGTCTATTTCATTCCAGATAATATTTATAATTTTTGTATAATCTACTAGATGCTCATACACTTGTGACACCAGGTCTTGGCACACACTAGTAGAATGTTTGGATTTAATTATTTTTCTTGGTTATTTTAATTTACCAGATCTTTTTATATCGTCTTAATTGTTGCAAGTAAGAAGAGTTTAATTATTCGATAAATTTTTAAAAGAGTTGAATATGGTTTAAATTACTAGTTGGCTTGCTCAGCTGTATCGTTGGGCGCCGTCATAACCTATAGGTAAAATTGGGTCATAGCATTAATACAATAACTCGGGTAAGAAATATGTGCTTGAAATATTACTTGCTCTTTCCTCCGGCTTATATTACACAAGTATTAGCAGTATTGAAACGCATGCCATAGTAAATGAAGAACCAAAAGATTCTTCAATTTAAGGAATTCTCTTGTGCTGCATGTTCTCAAGGCAAATTAATTATTAGACCATCAACTATTAAAGTTAGAATGGAATCCCCTACATTTCTGGAACGTATACAGTGTGATATATGTGGGCCCATTTACCCTCCATGTGGACTATTTAGATATTATATAGTTTTGGTAGATGCATCTACAAGATGGTCACATGTGTGCTTATTATCAACTCGCAATATGGCATTTGCGAGATTGTTGGATCAAATAATAAAGCTAAGAGCACAATTTTCAGATTATACAATTAAGACAATTCGTCTTGATAATGCTGATGAGTTTACATCTCGGGCATTTACTGATTATGTATATCAACTGGGATAACAATTGAGCATTCGGTTGCTCATGTTCATACACAAAATGGTCTAGCAGAATCATTGAACAAACGCCTCCAATTGATTGCTAGACCAATGCTTATGAGAACAAAACTCCCCATTTCTGTATGGGGTCATGCTATTTTGCATGCAGCAACACTTGTGCGGATAAGGCCCACAAGTTATCATAAAGTCTCCCCATTACAATTGGCTTTTGGTCAGGAGCCAAGTATTTCCCATCTTAGAATCTTTGGTTATGCGGTATATGTTCCAATTGCTCCACCACAACGCACAAAGATGGGTCCCCAAAGAATGTTGGGGATATATGTTGGGTATGAATCTCCTTCTATTATAAAATATCTGGAGCCTATGACTGGAGATTTATTTATGGCAAGATTTTTTGATTGTCATTTTGATGAATCAGTATACCAACATTAGGGGGAAAAAATAAGCAGCTGAGAAAGGATATAGATTGGAATGTATTATCACTATCTCATTTAGATCCTCGAATAAATCAATGTGAACAAGAGGTTTAAAAGATAATTCATTTGAAAAATATTACAAATCAACTGCCATATGCATTCACTGACCTACCAAGGGTGACTAAGTCACATATTCCAACTGCTAATGCTCCAATTCGAGTTGATATTCCAGTAGGACAATCAATTAAAGTAAATAAGTTTAACCACGCTTGAAAAGTGGTAGACCAATCGGTTCTAAGGATAAAAATCCTCGAAAAGAAAAGGAGCAAATGATCCAAGTGATCATAATACGGAGGTAGTGGCTCGAGAAGAGCACAGAGACATAACAAATGATAAAATCTCAAAGGAGGTTCAGGTACATGAAAATGATGAGAATTGAGAGATCTCAATAAGTTATGTCTCAACGAGAAAAAGATGGAACAAAAATAATATTGTTATCGATAACGTTTTTGCTTATAATGTCGTTGTTGAAATAATGCAACAAGATGAGAATCCTGAACCAAAATCTGTTGATGAATGTAGAGAGAGAAATGATTGGCCAAAATGAAAAGACGCTATCGAAGCAAAATTAACTTCACTTGCGAAACATGAATTTTTGGGTTTGTAGTCCAAACACCAAATGGTGTTAAGCCTGTTGGCTATAAATGGGTTTTTGTACGTAAAAGGAATGAGAAAAATGAGGTTCAAAGATATAAGGCACTCCTTGTTGCACAAGAATTTTCACAAAGGCCCGGTATCGATTATGAAGACGTGTTATGCTGTTATAGATGCTATAACGTTCCGTTATCTCATTAGTTTTATTGTCCATGAAAAGTTTGACATGCATCTAATGGATGTGGTTACAACCTACCTTTACGGCTCACTTGATAATGAGATATACATGAAAATTCAGAGGGATTTAAAATGCCTGACTCATATAATTCGAAGTCCCGGGAAATATTTTTAATCAAATTGCAAAGATCTTTTTATGGTCTAAAGCAATCAGGAAGAATGTGGTATAACCGCCTTAATGAATATTTATTAAAGAAAGGTTATATAAATGATACAATTTGTCCATGTGTTTTTATAAAGAAAACAACATCGGAGTTTGTTGTATTTGTTGTATATATTGATGACATAAACCTTATTGGAACTCATACGGAACTCCAAAAGGCAATTGATTATTTAAAGAAGGCATTCGAGATGAAAAATCGCGAAAAGACAAAATTATGTCTTGGTTTGCAAATTAAATATTTGGCAAATGGGACTTTTGTTCATCAATCTACCTACATAGAAAAGGTATTGAAATGGTTTTACATGGATGAAGCGCATCCTTTAAATACTCCGATGATTGTTCGATCACTTGATGTGAATAAGGACTCGTTTCGACCTCAAGAAAAGAATGAAGAGTTTTTTGGTCCTGAAGTACCATATCTTAGTGCAATTGGTGCACTAATGTATCTTGCTAACACTACAAGGCCTGACATAACTTTTTTAGTTAATGTCTTAGCAAGATATAGCTCTTCTCCTACAAGGAGATATTGGAATGGAATCAAACACATATTGCGGTATCTAAAAAGGACTACCGATATGGGATTATTTTATGGCAACGATTGCAGTCCCGATCTTATTAGTTATGTCGATGCTGGGTATTTATCTGACCCACACAAGGCTCAATCTCAAACAGGTTATGTGTTTACATATGGAAGTACTGCCATATCTTGGTGATCGACTAAGCAATCAATCATGGCTACTTCATTTAATTATGTTGAGATAATTGCTATTCATGAAGTAAGTTGAGGATGTGTATGGTTGAGGTCTATAATACATCCTATTCGAGACAAATGTGGTTTGAAGTATGACAAATTACCCACAATTTTGTATGAAGACAATACAACATGCATAGCCCAATTAAAGGGAGGATTCATAAAAGGGGATAGGACAAAGCACATTTCACCAAAGTTATTTTTCACGCATGGTATTCAAAAAAAATGGTAATATCAACGTGCAACAGATCCGTTCAAGTGATAATATGACTGATTTATTCACCAAATCTCTACCGACGTCAACCTTCAAGAAACTAGTGTATAAGATTGGGATGTGAAGGCTCAAGGATGTGAATTGATGCTCTCATCAGGGGGAGTTAATACGCGTTGTACTCTTTTTTCCTTACAAGATTTTGTTCCACTGAGTTTTTCTTGCAAGGTTTTTAACGAGGCAACTAAAATGCGTATTTCTAAACATGTTACTTTTTTTCCTTCACTAGAATTTTTTTCCCCTAGGATTTTTTCCTAATAAAGTTTTAACGGGGCACATTATCTATGGATATCCAAGGGGGAGTGTTATAAGAAAAATCAAATT
This sequence comes from Nicotiana otophora, assembly GCA_000715115.1. Lineage (NCBI taxonomy): Eukaryota > Viridiplantae > Streptophyta > Magnoliopsida > Solanales > Solanaceae > Nicotiana > Nicotiana otophora. The sequence continues at coordinate 42,064 of AWOL01S0002267.1, forward strand.
ATGGTGGATGTCTACTCTTCCTCCATGATCTTCTCAAATACTTAATGACATATTCGATGACATATTTCTATGCTTAATGACATATTCAATGACATATTTTTATTCACTTTTCATGCTTATATAAATGCCTTGTAATGGATAGAAAAATACACATAATTGAAGAAGAAATAAGAATATCTCTTTCTCTATTTCTCTCTATATCTCTTAGCTAGTTTTTTCTTGTTCTATATTGTTACTTTGAGTTATATTTCATAATAAAAATAACTTTTAAGAAGAAGTGTCCCCGATGAATATGTAAAGGACGTGTTATAATCATCATACTATTCACGTTTAAGTTACAAAAAAAAGGGTTTTGGCATTGTATGACAACCTAACCTAATAAATGACATAAAAAAGCACAACTTATTGTTATTGGCATCTTATGACCCGAATTTATATTTTAATTTAAAAAATTAATTTTGTATAATAAACTAGGCTGGACCTTCTCCCCGTATGCCTCTCTCTCTCTCGCATAAAAAGCACAACTTATTGTTATTGGCATCTTATGACCCGCATTTATATTTTAATTTAAAAAATTAATTTTGTATAATAAACTAGACCGGACCTTCTCCCCGTATGCCTCTCTCTCTCTCTCTCTCCCTCTCTCTCTCTCTCTTCTCTCCAAATGTTTTTAGAGCAATTGGCATAAATAGATGCCCAAAAGAATGAATCAACCATGAAACTGAATTCTCGTGGCCCATTTTCGAAGTTGGCACAAGTTTTTTTCATTTCCACTTAGCATTAATAGACGAAATCAAGCAAACTTTCTACAAGTTTGCACAACAAATTTGTCCAAAAAAATAAATATTCTGTTTGAATCGAAAGAGGAATGAATTAGGGTGACTATACACATTTCAAGTTTTTTGAACTTTCGAATTTGGGTGAATACACATCTCAGTGTATATCAACTAATATATCAATATATATCACCATGTATATTTGTTTATTTCATGTATATCATGCATATTTATATACATGTCCATGTATATCAATGAAAATATTGTGTGATATACACTGACATGCAAAGTGATATACACATCTATGTATATCAATAAAAATCTTATGTGATATACACACTGATATATAACAGCCAAAATATGTATTGGTGATTATTTGCGAAATGTATATCACAATTTTATTGTTGCTCTTTGTGTATATCAAAATGAATATTAAAATTCCTTCTTTGTATATCCAAACTATGAATTTATAAATATAGTTATTCAAAATTTATTGTTATCTCTATACCAATGTATTATCATAATATTAATAATTATATTATTTATATATCACAATATATAACATATCAAATATTGTATACCTATATATATATATATATATCATAAATTTATTTTCCTTCTTTTTATATATCAAAAATTTATTTTCCATCTTCGTATATCAAAATGTATATCAAAAATGTATTTACTCCTATAATTATATTTATTATTTTTATGTCTTAGAGCTTGCTCTAAACTTATATACATTGCTAAGTAGAAAATAAAATAAAAAATCAGAAAAGGGATATAAAGAGATTTTGAAAATTTTTAGATACTTTTGAAAGGAAATAAAACATAAATTTTAGGAAGATGGCTACAACCAATTAGAAGAGAGAGAGGGAGGGAGTGAGTGAGGGAGAGAGAGAGATCCTTTAATAAAGAAAACTAAAGAGAATAAGGCACCATTTATGGAGGAAGATACGAAATGCAATAGTCGGAAAACGGTTGCCTTACATGATGCATAATGAAGAAATGGAGAGAAGAGAGAGAGAGAGAACAACTCTAAATATTTTGTTTGCTATTTTTAAGGAAAATAAATTTGATCATTGGGGTGCCAATGTTTTTGTGCTTCTATTGCCAAACCTAATATAAGGTCAAAAAATTGCCAATTCTCCTTATGTGTTATCATACCATGCCATTTTCTCTTACAAAAATGCATTTGAAACTTTAAGTGAGATGTTGACAATCATCAAGTGTTTATTAATGAAACAACAAAAGCATAACTAACTATCCAACAATGACACTAGATTTTAGCTTAGAAAAGCCCAACTTATTATGTCAGATTAACACATTATCTTATCAAGAAGTGGGCTTCATTTCAGTTGCTTTAGGCTGATGGTTAATTTTACTAAGGGCTTTTTATTTGACAATGACACTTAGGAGTTGGCCCATTAAGCACTTTGTTATAGGAAAATTTACATAGTATAGTCGCTCCCAAAAATAATAATAGCCGAAAAAATATATATTTTTTATACATTAAAAAATAATATACATATTTTTTGTATATTTGATTAGCGAATATAATTTTTTGGGCCGACCGGTCCAATATGTAACTTTCCTTTATTATATGGACATGAGGTTGAACTTCATCAGGATCCATCAGTTGTTAAATGGATTTCATCATACTTAAAGTTTGCACAAAAGATCATAGCTATGTTCATTTTCTCATATATACGTTAGAGAAATATGACTAGCCCACTATAATCCCAGTTGACATTGCCAAGATTGTTTGTCATTGGGATGACCGATAATTAAAGAATATGGTCGGATAGAGGAGAATTTCCTCCAATCTTAACCAGAGATTTTTGGTTAGAATCCGTAAAATAGAGAAATTCCTAATAGAGAGTCCTTTTTAATGGGCCATACTCTGTGCAAATCTAGATCATTGAGTTAGTGAATCCCAAATATCAAATGACTACACCGAAAAAAATATGGATGGTTGTAATATGGTGGAGTTCATGCGAAGAGTTCCCAATGTTATGTTCGAGCTAAGGCGAATCCAAGATTTCAACTTTACGTATTCTTAAATTTTAGAATGATGTGCTAATCAGGGGAGGATCTATGTAGAAGGCTAGGGGTGGTACACCACCCGGGCGCTCTGGTAAAATTTTGAGCGTATATATATATGTTTTGATATATTACAAACAGATCGTTATATATTTTTTGGATGACACCCGGAGTTGTATGTTGCCTCTAGGTGCCATGGTTAAAAGCCAACATTCCAAATTCCACATTCAGGATTGAATCCTTGTTATTCCTTTTTTCTTTCTTTACTTTCTGCTCCTTTTCTTAGTTTCTTGTATTTCTTCATCTTTTGGATTTCCTTTTAGTACAACCTTTTTAGTACAACCACTAGTGGGATTATACTGGGTTGTTGTTGTTGTTGTTGTTGTTGTTGTTGATGGTCATACATCTACTTATGTACCAAAAATCTTGTAAATCGAACCGAATTAATTCAAAATAGATCGAACCAAACCGAAGTGAACCGAATTAGTTCAAAATGGATCAAACCAACAAAATATACACTCTAATTCAATCTCTTTCTCTAATGGTAGATTTGCATTAAAAAGTGTCACCTGTATCCATCAAATCATGAATTCGCAAGCTATGTTCATTTGGCGAATTCATTTGATGGATTTAATTTCGGATCTGGTCAACATAGTGTCCATTATGCATTTGATGGATACGGGTGACACTTTTTAATGCAAATCTACCATTAGAGAAAGAGATTGAATTAGAGTGTACATTTTGTTGGTTTGATCCATTTTGAACTAATTCGGTTCACTTCGGTTTGGTTCGATCTATTTTGAATTAATTCGGTTCGATTTACAAGATTTTTGGTACATAAGTAGATGTATGACCATCAACTTGGTGCTAATAACTAGGTTCTAAATTTAATAATATTTATACATATTTAATGAAAATTTAACATAAATATATTATTTGAACGAATGCTATTAAGTTCGGTTGAACCGTAGCCAGACTTCTAGCTTCGCCACTGTATTCGAGCTTCCATTTCATGATTAAGAAAATCTCAAGTCGATATGTAATATCGAGATTTAAATTTCTATAAAACTCAAGATTAATACGACATTTCTTCTTCTAAAGAATATTAACTATTGGGCTAGGACAGATCAGTCAATTGGACATCTATCAATAGTATTATGTACTTTTATAAATTAAATAAGGGATATTAGTATTTTTAGCCTACGCCATAAAGTATTTATATTTGGTAGCCAAAGAGTGTATAAATTTTGTATAATATTTATATATAACATACAATATATATATATATATATATATATAAATTTTATATATTTTTCAGCTATTATTTTTACAATGATTATATAGTATCATTTTTCAGGTAAATAAGTTGGTGGAAACAACTTTGGGAAGAGTGTAAAGTGTAAACTTTATGTTATAATAAGTCTCAACGTTTTAAAGGAAATACCTAACTCTCTCGCTCTCTTCTAATTCATACTTTTAGCCCATTAATTCATATCCCTTTTCCTTTTGTTTTGCTTGAAACAATAGTGGAAAGGAATTGTTCCACTTAAAATTATAGAATCTATATTATACTGGGTGAGTTGTTGTATAGTTACACTGCAAAATTAAGGACCCATTTCTCCATAAATTTTTTCTTTCTTTTTTTCCCAAAAATGTATTTGTCCATGAAAATTTACAAGTTTTTTTAAAAAATTCGAAAATAAGTTTTTGAAAAAACAAAAAGTGGTAAACTGACACAATTTCAAATTCTACATACAAATTTTTAACTTAACTTCAAATACTATTTTTTTTCTTTAAAAATTATAATTTTTATGTCCAACACCTACTAAATAACTATTTACTGAAAACGAACGCGAACAATTGAAGAAATATCTTCATTAAAAAAAACAATTTAAAAAAAAAATCTGTGTTATATATTCTAGTGGAAAAGTAAAAAAGTCAATAAAATCAGACAATAGTTGTCGAAATCGTAAGATCAAGCTAACGGATGAGGCCCAAATAAGTAAAAGCTAGGCCCAGTAAACGAAGAGCAAAGGAATTTTTACACAAATAGCAGCCTAAACTCACTATTTGCTTTTCTCAGCCGGTATACATAAATTATGCAATAATAGTACACAACTATACATATATTACACATAAATTATACTAGCTTTCTTATTTTTTACTAGTAGTTGAGTGCTCAATGTTGTTCAGATATTGACCGGATCCGAAATTTTCAAGCTCTATGTTGTTGGGGTAAAGATTAAATTTAAGCGGTTGAATGGACACTATTTAGGTCAATTAATCCACTACAGACCTGCAATGCCAATCATGTGGTCCAAGAATTAAAAATGGTCCATGATATGGAAATAAGTGTTCAATTAGACTTCTCCATCAAAACACCTTTCATATAAATGTGTTTACATAATTATCCACGTTATATATAATATTGTCAATGCTCATCGTAGCCATTGTGATCTTTATGCCCAATTTTGTACAAGTGTATAATAAATGCATCGTCAGTACATAATGTATACATAATGATTATACACATATTATATAAGAATTACATGATATATAAATAAAGGAGCATTGACAGTAATGGAAGACAGTCAATTTGCCAGATAAAAAAAAATTTTCTCCGGCAGTGGCCATTTTGTTTCTTTCATCTCTCATCTGCTCATAAAATTCATCCAAAAAAGTATCATAGAATACCATATTTGAAAGTTGACAAAAAGAGAAGAAGGCGATAACCACCGTCAGAATTTGGCCGGAAATTACATAAAGAAGACAGTATTTGTTTCATCTAAGTGAAGGAGGAGGGAATTTTTAAAAGGGGAAAAAAAAGAGAGAGAAGATAAAAAAATGGTGTGTTGGTGTCGTTATAGTGGAAGAGAAGAAAAAAGAAAAAAAAAGCAGGAGTGAAAAAGGAAGAAGATAAGAAGATTGAAGAATTGAGAAGATGAGGAGAGAAATGCCCGTCCAAATACAATTTCAAATTCCACATACAAATTTTCAACTTAATTTCAAATACTATTTTTATTTTTCAAAAACTATAATTTTTATATCCAAACACCTACTGAGTGGGCGTTTGGACATAAGAATTGCAAAATTTCGGAAAAAAATAATTTTCCTTTTCAAATAAAAATGGTATTTGAAAACTAGAGTTGTGTTTGGACATGAATATAATTTTGGATTGTTTTTGAAGTTTTGTGAGTGATCTGAGTGAAAATTTTGAAAAATAACTTTTTGAAGTTTTTCAAATTTTCGAAAAGTTTCAAAATCCATCTTCAAGTGAATTTGAAAATTTAAGGCCAAACACTGATTTCGGAAAAAAATAATTTTCCTTTTCAAATAAAAATGGTATTTGAAAACTAGAGTTGTGTTTGGACATGAATATAATTTTGGATTGTTTTTGAAGTTTTGTGAGTGATCTGAGTGAAAATTTTGAAAAATAACTTTTTGAAGTTTTTCAAATTTTCGAAAAGTTTCAAAATCCATCTTCAAGTGAATTTGAAAATTTAAGGCCAAACACTGATTTCGGAAAAAAATAATTTTTTTTCGTAAAAAAATAAAAATTTTCTTATGTCCAAACCGGCTCTAAATAACTATTTACTGAAAACGAACGCGAACAATTGAAATATCTTCATAAACAAAAACAATTGAAAAAACATATGTGCTATATATTATAGTAGAAAAGTAAAAGTCAATAAAATCAGACAATAGTTGTCGAAATCGTAAGTATCAAGCGAACGGATGAGGCCCAAATAAGTAAAAGCTAGGCCCAGTAAACGAAGAACAAAGGAAGTTTTACACAAATAGCAGCCTGAATTCACTATTTGCTTTTCTCAGCCGGTATACATAAATTATGCAATGATCATACACAATTATACATATATCACACATAAATTATACTAGATTTCTTACTTTTTACTAGTAATTGAGTGCTCAATATTGTTCAGATATTGACCAGATCCGAAATTTCCAAGCTCTATGTTGTTAGAGTAAAGGTTGAATTTAATTTAAGCAGTTGAATGGACACTATTTAGGTCAATTAATCAAGTGGTCCAAGAATTTAAAAATGGTCCAGGATATGGAAATAGGTCTTCAATTAGACTTCTCCATCTAAAACATGCTACTTGTAGTAGCAATTGGTTTATCTGATTATTATTCTAAAAAGCCAACAAGTTCAAGCTCAGCAATTGGATTTTCATTGGAATGGACCATAATCTAGTTGGTTATTTGACTTATGTTAATTGGGTGGGCGTGTCCCAAAATATCTCTAGATTAAAATATTTTACACTATTAGTATATTACATTCTATTATAAAAAGTTAATTATCTTATTTTCTAAGTTAATAATACACACTTAATAGACAGTTATTAATTGAGTTTTAGACGATCTAATAATACTAAAATTCTTGTGTTGTTCGTGTATAGAGGTAAAATTAACTCGTAATGTGAACATGCCCATTGTCCGTTGATCATTACAAAGAATGATTACATGCTAAAGAGAATATTGTAGGGATATTATCACTTTTAGCATTCACTAGAAATTATTTATATTTGGTAGCCGAAAAAATATATAAAATTTATATAATTTTTGTATATCATATACAGAATATATAAATACACAAAAAAACATACAAATATTATATATTTTTTCAGAGAGGAAAGGATGAAATTCAAGAATATGTGTTTGATATGTATTCTTGCTTTAAATTTTAACTGCTAAGATTAATTAAATTGTTTAGTTTGACGTGAATATGATGGTAAGTATTTAACGCGATCATACTCGCCACTCATAGCCCGAGAAAATTCGTGATTATCATCAAATTGTGCAGTAGAATGATATGTGTTTCTCATCTTTTAGCCGAAAGGCTCGAGTTCAAGATATGAAAAAGAAGTGCTCTTCATTTCAGTGCAAAGTCAAATTAGTTAGATCAATAAATTTTGAATATTGAATACTTAAAAAAAAATAACGGAATAGAAAGTCGATATCGTAAAGCCAATAAAGGAAATTTGAATGAAAAATCGTTCAACGATATTTATGTTTTCTGATTATAAAGGATAGGCTAATTATAAAACTAGGGACATAGTACCATGCAAAAAATATGTGACTGTGACATGATGCCACTTTCCATGGAAATCCAAACCCCCTTTCTTAAATACACTTTAAAGATATTTGGGCCAACCCTTAATAGAATCCATTTGGTCAAAGAAATTCTGCTTTGACCACAATCTATTTTGTGAAATCACATCATTCAAACTAAAAGATACCACCATCTTTAATTAGAGACATCGGGTTCAAATTTTGATATATAAAAATATTCTAGGCGGGAGTTTTTCGGACAATAGGCGTATGAATCTGGATTAGTCATACCTAAAGCGGGTATCAGGAGGATGCCGAATGGAAACGAAAAAAAAAATACTCCTATCTATTTTTTTTTCTTTTTAAGTTATTATCGGTTGGTTTCTTTGACAGTTAAATATCACAGTCATAATTTTATTTTGTTATAGGTAATATATATAGTATAATGTGAAGCAAGAATAGCATATAAGTAGTAGAGAACCATGCACGAATGGTTTGGTGAACAACTCAACAAACACTGAATTTGGCAACTTCACACGACTAAGTATAAGGTCAAAATAGGAAAATTATCACCCCAATTCCAAATGTTAGTTGTCTCTTCAAACTGAATTTGTTGGATATTTGACGTTTCAGAAAAATAAGAAATCATTTTTTTCCAATTCTATTATTATTATTCCAATTAGTGGAATAACTTGGGGTGGGATGGTAAATATTATTTCATCATTAATCAGAGTTTCTGGTTCGAGAATGTGCATGAAATCGCTTTAGTTAGGAAATGCTAACACCCCCCTCCCCCATGTGAGACTTCCGACACGCATCCTTTTAATTGCCTCAACGCAGTATCGAACATCGGATAAAAAAGTACCCAAAACTAGCGGAATAACTAAATGAGTTATTTAAGAAAGGATAAAGAATAAGTGTAAAAACATTTTTATGAAAGATTACTAAGTATAATTTCTTAAAAGGTGTACAAAAATTTTAAATACAAAAACACGGACCAGAGTTAGTACTCTATTTTTTAATTTATTTTGGCACATAATACTGCAAAAAGTAGCATTTTGGAAATGGATGTGTGCCTCTATTTAAGAAAGTTTATCATTTTTTGAGTTCCTAGGTGCTTTAGTCTTGGGAAAAGGAATAGGAAATGTATTTTTTTTAAAAAACAAAAACAAGAAGAGAGGATGGCCATACATTTGGGAAATGATTGGTACTTTTAGAGATTAAGCGATTAAAATTGTCCATATTTTCAAATAAAAGTAGGAGTTTAATTGATAGTTTTGGACTTTAAAGATAAATTGTTCCCTAAACAAATTGATTAGGTTAAGCTTAATCAATAAAGGCACTCTAACGATGATTAGCTAAGAGAGTATTTTAACTCACAATAAATTCAGAGTTATATTCATTATTTATACAGGAATTTTCGAAAACCACTATTGTTTAGTGGCTAGTAACTTTCTATAGCTACCATTAGAGGCGGAGCCACGATTTCAAGTTTATGAGTTCGGGATTCTAATACCGGCTACCATATGCATAATTATTTCCTATAACTACTATTCAGTTGTTACGGTAGTGTATTCACATGTATTCGCGCTGCTGTATTCATGAATACAACAGCAAAAAACGCCTAAAATCAGGGCAGTCCAGTTGTACGCGCATGTATTCACATGTATTTGCCCCATGTATTCATGAATACAATAGTAAAAAGCGTCTAAAATCATGGCAGTCCAGTTATACGCGCATGTATTCACATGTATTCGCGCTGCTGTATTCATGAATACAACAGTAAAAATACCTAAAACCAGGGCAGTCCAACTGTACGTGCATGTATTTACATGTATTCGCGCAATGTATTCATGAATACAACAGCAAAAAACGCCTAAGTAAAATTTTTTTTAGAGGAATTTTCAGAAACCACTATTGTTTAGTGGCTATTAACTTCCTATAGCTACCATATGCATAATTACTTCCTATAGCTACTATTCAGTTGTTACGGTAGTATATTCATATGTATTCGTGCTGCTGTATTCATGAATACAGTAGCAATAAACGCCTAAAATCAGGGCAGTCCAGCTGTACGTGCATGTATTCACATGTATTCCCGCCATGTATTCATGAATACAATAGTAAAAAATGTCTAAAATCAAGGTTGTCCAGTTGTACACGTATGTATTTACATGTATTCGCGCTGCTGTATTTATGAATACAACAGTAAAAAGTGCCTAAAATCAGGGCAGCCCGACTGTACGTGCATGTATTCACATGTATTCGCGCCATGTATTCATGAATAAAACATCAAAAAGTGCTTAAAATCAGAGCAGTCCTGTTGTACGCGCATGTATTCATATGTATTCGCGCTGCTGTATTCATGAATACAGTTGTACGCGCATGTATTCATATGTATTCGCGCTGCTGTATTCATGAATACAGTTGTACGCGCATGTATTCACATGTATTCGCACAATGTATTCATGAATATAGTAACAACAATCCCTTAAAAATAGGTATGTCCAGCTGTCTAAGAGAGAGGAGAAACATAAATAGCGTATTTCATGCTTTATTTCATGCCTCAATGGTAGTATATACCATAAAATACTTATTTTGCTATAAAATATAAAAGGTAACTATAGAAAATAATATTTTAAAATAATTTTGGTTTATAATAAATATGGTGTATACCTTTACTATAGGAGGTAAAATATCCTTATTTATAATTGATGGTTTCGACCTTTAAGTTTGTTACGTCACAACTCAAGCCCATAGCACGTATTGTCCACTTTGGGTCTAGGCTCAAACTGATTTGTCCTTTGGGATACACCACATTGAGCCCCAAAGGCGCGCGCAATATGTGAGCTTGTGTCATGCCTTATAAAACTCTTAACTCTCCTCTCACGTTCTGATGTGAGATTCGCCTAAGGTGACATGTGCACCCCTTCTTCAAAAGATTACTAATTTAGAAGCTTGCCAATTTTGCTTGACCGGCCCTCGTCAACCCGCCCTTTGTCATCGGCGTCACATCTTAATTCTGAATTTATTCAACTTTTGGGATTATGAGTTAATATATAAATTTATAGTTTATATCGAAAATACTGAATTTAAATAAACCTATTACTTAAAAATTGATTTTAATGATTAGTGCTTCACCATAGGAATAAATATTGCCACCCACATTCAACGGTAATGAAACTATAGAAGCAAAAAAAAAGGAGAATAGAATCGGGTTAGTAGAAGTAACATGTTTTTTCACAAAAGGAAAAAGAACATTCCCAAACATGACAAAAGGAAAAAGAACATTCCCAAACAGGCCCCATTACATGTTTCTCGTTCGTTCGTTCTATGTAGTTGAAAAAAGGAAATACGATGATTGAGGTTTAGCGTTTTAAAAGAAATACGATGATTGATTTTTTTTTTTTTTTTTT
>AWOL01S0002267.1:53440-76625 GCA_000715115.1 Nicotiana otophora
GGGTTTAACTATTTAGTATTCATAGTCTACTAATCTAATTATTTGGATGTGCGTACTAGTGGTGGCAAAATGGTTAAAAAAATAGTTATTCATTCATATTATCCATTACAAATGGGTTGGATAATAAACATTTTTAAAACGGATCAAATATGAATAAAAACCATATTATCTACTTAGAAAATGAATAACCAATAAATAACTAATGTGTTTAACTTTTATATTTCTAAAGCCTCGAATTTGGGACTACTCAAGGTTGGGAGACTAGGAATTCTCCCAAGAGTGATTATATTCAAGAAACCATATCCATATTATCCGCCGGATAACTCGTTTTTTATCCGTCCTAAATATGGGTCGGATCAGATAATTTATCCGTTTTTTGAATTATCCGTTTTCGACCCGCTCATATCCGATCCGCCTCGCCCGTTTGCCACTTCTAGTGCGTACTATAGGCCAACTAAAGAAATAAAGTGTTTTCTATAATAGAAAAAAGTTCATTTACAAAATTAGCCCTTTTAAGAAGAAGATAGATGATCAAGTACTCAATCTTTGGCTAGTAATGTGTTTTCGACTGAAATTAATGAGTCACTTAACATGAGGATGAAGAAATAAAAGATATTCTCGTCAAGTGATGCTCATAAAATGATATGATGATAGTGTTGTTCTAGGCTGTTAGCAAACTATTGCTCCATTTATTTTACTTTTTTTTTTCATCTTGTGTTCGATATCACATTAAGGCCGCAATTAAATCGGGATTTGTGTTGGAGGATTTTATATGCAAAATGCTCCCAACAAAGACGATTTTATAACTCTTGTTGGACTCTCTATTTAATTAGTTTATACAAAATATAATACTATTTTCTCCAATTATAGCCATATAGTGACAACGTGGTCGAAACACTTGTACCATTTTTGCTTTGTTTCTTGAGTCAAACCCTGCAATAATGCACCTGAATGCCTCAAATTTTTGACTTGGCCAAAATATTTTTATTTGTTTTCATTAGTATTAATAACGAAGATAAGATTTTCGCTCAGAAGATTTATAAATTAATAGGCAGAATCTAGAAAATTCAACATCTAATAGTAATACATATATATATATATATAGTAAATTTTCAACAAAAAAGGATTTGAATCAATTCTTTTTGCTCCTAGCTCCGCCCATGCTGGTAGAGTAGTATAATGTCAAAGGGTCACATTTAATTTCTTGGGACCTAGCCCACCCTAAAAAAGTTCAGTATAATTTTCCGACAAAAAGGATTTTAATTAATCCCTTCCGATCCCTAGCAACGTCCATGCTAGTATGGTAGTATATAATATTGCCAAAGGGTCACATTTAGTTTCCTCTTTTGGGACCTAACTAACCCTAGAAAAATCCAAAGGCTAGATATTCAACCAATTTTTTGAACCCACCCAAGATAATATCCAAATATAGGGCTTCACCGACCAAGCAACCATTAATTAAGTTCACTTATTTAAGCTCAGATCGTATGTATATATACTGCCAGAAAACAATTAATTAAATTCATTTATTACCATATAAGTCAAGCTTCTTGAGATGTGCATTAAATTGTCACCTCATTTGTAGACTATCTTTTAGTGTACTACTCCCCTCCCAACCCAGCGTTAAGCTACATAGTTTAAAGACACTTTAATTGTATTCTCTTCGTCGAAATATATATATATAATATCAGCCTGAGATGAACTATAATTAAAGAAGTATGGTTAGCGAGGATATATATATATATATATNGCCAAAATATTTTTATTTGTTTTCATTAGTATTAATAACGAAGATAAGATTTTCACTCAGAAGATTTATAAATTAATAGGCAGAATCTAGAAAATTCAACATCTAATAGTAATACATATATATATAGTAAATTTTCGACAAAAAAGGATTTGAATCAATTCTTTTTGCTCCTAGCTCCGTCCATGCCGGTAGAGTAGTATAATGTCAAAGGGTCACATTTAATTTCTTGGGACCTAACCCACCCTAAAAAAGTTCAGTATAATTTTCCGACAAAAAGGATTTTAATTAATCNCTTCTTGAGATGTGCATTAAATTGTCACCTCATTTGTAGACTATCTTTTAGTGTACTACTCCCCTCCCAACCCAGCGTTAAGCTACATAGTTTAAAGACACTTTAATTGTATTCTCTTCGTCGAAATATATATATATAATATCAGCCTGAGATGAACTATAATTAAAGAAGTATGGTTAGCGAGGATATATATATATATATATATGGTTGATCCCAACATAATTTGTGACTGATCACTAATGTATAGTTATCTTACTAATATTGTTGTTGTATATATAAAATATTGTATCTTTTTAACATAAGGGAAGCTTATAATATAATGTCGCGATAAATGTGGCTAATTATTTTAAATCACATATTTGAATCACCTATGTTGTCGTGATTTTTGTATTTTTTAAAGATTTTCTTATTAGTATTTCTAGTTTCGCCACTGCTTAGCAACCTTGCAAGACAAAATAAAGAAGTATAAGCTGGATTTGTCTCTATTTTTCTACATTGTGATGACTTTGAGTTTTTGTTATTATTGGCCAAATTGCAATTTTGTTTAATGCGATATCCCATTTGTTGTATATAATGCAGTTATTTTATTATAAAGTCAATTACCTTACACACCTTGAACTTTTGATATGACAAGATATGACAAAATTATATGTAATGAGATCATTATATACTCGCTATCACTCTATAAATAATCTTTCTTCTTTTAATGTTTATCTTTTCATGTGATCCATTAACTACAAAATGGAATTAATAAGTATGGAACCACTACAAAAACAAATATGAATTAGTGACAAATAAATTATGTAGCTAAATGAAAAAATTCATCACTAATTCTATTTAGCGAAGAATTAGTGACAAATTATCAAAAAATTCTGTTAGCTACGAGCAATTTAGCGATAAATTAACGACGAAGTTTGTAGTTTTTTAAGTGAATAATATATCTCATTCTTTGTAATCGAACATATTAAAATGGCCTCAAGGGGATTAGGAAGGAGAAGTGGGGAATTAATTAGAGGAAGAACTTCCAATTAATGATCATATATATATATATATATATATATGCAACACTAGTCATATATTAATCTTTTAAAAAATCTTAAATGGTATTCTTCTTCTTTGGAGTATGAACATCTATTCATGATTTACTTACATTACTTTCAACAAATGATGTAATCGATTTTATATTTGTAATAATCCATAGGGATAGACTTGAGTTAAACTGCATTTAATTTCCAACAATGTCAGAATTCATATATTAATCCGAATATAATTATTAATTAGGAATGAACATACAACTATTCCAACATCATGACATGAACATAATCGGAGACTTTTAATTTAATTATTTTCCCACAAGGAGTACTTTATGCCAAAGATATTTCATGTGGTTCTCAAATTCTTATTCTTTGATTAACGTTGAAATTAGTTCTTAATTCTGTTGAGTAATACGATAATATGATAACAAATAATGAGATTTCATGATGTTAAAAAATTCTTAAGACTTATTAACATCAATTCTTAATATATTTAGTACCTAAATAATACAATAATGCTCTCTTGGACTCATTTATGCAACAAAATTTAACTAGACACAATATTTAGAATATTAGTTAAATTTTTATACAACATTAATAAATAAATTATACTAATCCTAAGAGAGTCGGTTGAAGAGTTAAATGAAATTAAGTATTTAAAAATTATAAACAAAAACAACAATAATATACCTAGTGTAATTCTACAAGTGAGGTATGAGGAGAGTAATGTGTACGCAGACTTTATTCTTGCCTTGTGCAGGAAAAGATGTTGTTTTCGATACATCATCGGCTCAAGAAAAAATAAAATAATCGCATTTTAAAGGAAATACCACAGCTAAGAAGAGATGAGAAAATAAGCGATAACAATATCAGATTAATAATAAAACTGAAGTAGAAGAATTCATATAAATCTTTAAAAATATAATATATAATAATAATATCATTAACGAGTGTCGTATAAAAAAATATTTTGTCAAGGATAATATACTAAAAAATAAAATATATAGGAGGTCAAATAGAACAGAGTGAATTAATTGCTAAATTAATGGAGGAGTGGATGGAACATTGCATTTCCAAGAAGTCAACTATCATTGCCAGATTGAAGCTTTTTAACTGCTCGATCTAATACAGAAAGTTGACTAGTCTATGGGGGCCATGACTGTTTTTTTCCCTCTTTGGACGGTCGATTAAAATAAATACACAAAGTCACAAATGTATACTCTCTCGTTCCATATTATCAGTCGTGGTTATTAAAAATAATTATCTCAAATTAGTTATTATTTTAGAAGTTTAAAATAAAATTAATTATTTTTTTCCTTTTTTACCCGTAGTAATAATTGTTCTTGAAGACGAAGATACCACATAAATAGAATAAATATTCAATAATTTTTTTTATCTTAAGACATAAATAAGAGTAAAATATTCTAATCACTTTCTTAATTAATATTTCTTAAGGAATATATAAAAGTAATACGACAGATAATTTAAAACAGACGGAGTAATATATATGGTTTTTTGTTTTTCATGGTACATTGTTAAGGTCGCCTTATGCCGAAAGGGGAAGGGGATGTTATGTTACTTATGAAATTTTAACGTTCCGTTTCAATTATGAAATGCAGGAAGCTTACTAAATGAGCTTGCTTATAATCTCACTCGATGCCTTCACTCTTTATGAGAGAATTTTTTTTATTTAATTATTCGATATTCGAAATTTAAATTTATGTAATATAAATCTATTAAGGATGAAACATTTTGTATTAGAAGTTTTTTCATTTTAAAATTCAAATCCAAAATATTTGATTAAATATAACGAATCCATCCTCACTGCGTTTGTTTGGTATTTATTTTTGGTTAAATGGATAGTAAATAGTATACATGCGCAAAATATCAAAGTAGCAGTAGCATTGCTCCGTTATAGTTGGTAATTTAATAAAAATATTAACTAATGTGCTATAATTAATAAATTAAATTGATTAAAATGGCTTTTATACTGTCAGTAGGGGTGTACATGGACTGGGTTGGTTCGATTTTTATCAAAATCAGATCAACTATATTGGTTTGATTATGTCGGTTTTTTCGAATTTTCCGAATTTTTTTGGTTACATGAATATTATTTTAGTCTTACTTTGTTAAAATTATAGATAAAGTTTTGATAAGTGAATATATGTTTAGCAAAAATTTAAAAAAATGACAAACATATGATCTATTAAAATATTTTTATAGGATAATATTTTTAGTAACACATGATAGTTATTTTCTTAGTCGTCTAACAATAATTTTTCATTGATGTATGCTTTCAAGGTTAACCGAATGTAATAGTTAAACATAAAAACCAATATGATATCTAAATAATGATATGTTCTATTTAATTTTAAAATTATCTAAATACCATTTCAAATTCGTAAAATATATAAGAATTTAACAGATATTGACATATGAATATGGAATAACAAAGAGATTGATGCATTTCAATAACACTTGATAAGAAAGTGATGATACAATCCATTATTTAAAGTAAATAAGAATGGATGCCCTTCATAGTTCTATTAAATATTATATTTCATGGGAGAATCTCAAATATTTCTAGATAATTTTAAAGAAAATTCTATATAAAGTCTTAAAGTACATTTAAAAATTGTATATTAATTATATGTCAGTTTAGTTCGTATTGTTTTTACTCAATATCAAACCAAATCAAATTACACGAATTGAATTTTTTAATCAATTTGATTTGACTTTTTGGTTTAGTGCGATTTTCCGATTCGGTTTGAACACTCCTAACTGTCACCATATATAATTTTAACTCCTTCAAACAATTTGTTTAGGAGAAACTTCGACAAACTGCAAGTATAAACACCACAAAAAATTGAAAGAATTTCGTACTAACAAATGGAATAGAGTAGCACCACTAATTAAGCTTTTGATTCTACTGGAATCATATTCAAACTGTAAAAATAATTTGTTACAAGACTTACAGTACTTTAATTACTCTCGAAATAAGACATATACACTTCCATATATAAATTTTATTAGGGGTGTACATGAGCCGAGTTGGTTCAGATTTTCTAATTATCAAACCAAACCAATTGTATCGGGTTATTAAATCTAAATACCAAACCAAACCAATAAAACTCGGGTTTTTTAATCTCGGATTTTCTCGGGTTTTTCGGTTTTTCGAATCTTTTTCAATTTTTTCCCCATAAAGTTTTCATAGCACAAAACGTAAAATTTGCGCTCCAAATATTTCTTTAATCCTAGTAAGACAGAACTATATAAGGTATTTTTTAATAAAATAACATAAATATGAGATGAGTCATGACATTGTACTAAAATATTCAACAATAAAGATAATAAAATCGCATAAAATAAATATTATTAATAAACCATAATGAAAACAAATATAATTTAAAATTATTAAATTATTAAAAATCCACCACCTAAGAAAATACTCTCAACGTGCTCTCGGTGTAATTTAGTGTGCTTACTATCTTGCACTGCCAGCCATGGGAGGCAGAGGAAGACCTAAGAAAAGCAGTACGAAGGTTCAATTAGCGGAATTCATAACATCTGCAAGTCGAAATGGTGAATCAGGGAAATTAACACCAACACAAGGAACCCTAATTTGCGAGAAGGGGACGACAACTCCAAAATCAATTGGAGGATTGATGGTGAGTACTTCAAACGCAAATCAAAATCGCAGCTCAGAGAGTGGGAGTAAAGACAAGCAGATAGAAGGAAAACACCCTGAAGTGCATGGATCAAATAGGCAGGGGAGTAAGACGACTGCAAGGGTAAGTGCTGGCCCTAATAATAACATGAATCAATTGCTGAAAATTGGGGGAAATGCTGAAAACAAATCAGACTGTAAAGGATTAAGCGCTCAAAGGCAATTACAACTAAGTGTAAATCCTAAAGGAAATATACATGACTTAGAGATAGGCAAAGAGGGATGCGAAGGAACTGAAGAGACTGGGTGTGAGGAAGCTAAAGCAGCTGGAACAAGGCCTACTACTGGATCCAAATCCTGGGCAAATCTAATGGAGGGGAATACCTATGCGGCTAGAGGAATGGGACTCACCTATGTACCTCCAATGATACACAATTGGAAAACAATAACTGAATTGCAACAAGCTGAAGTTGAGAAGGAAATAGAGAAATGGAGAAAGGCGGTAATCATGTACGTAGTTGGAAATACACCTAGTATTGGAGCTGTTGAAAGATTTATCGCGTTCCAGTGGAATTTTGTAACAAAACCAAAGGTATACTATCACAATGAAGGTTTCTTTATTGTTAAGTTCAGTAATATAGAAGAAAGGAATGAAGTGTTATATTCAAGGCCAAGTACAATCAATAGCAAGCCAGTGATCACTAAGGCATGGGCTCCTGACTTTTGATTTCAAGGAGGAAGTATTGAAGACTCTCCCCTTATGGGTTAAGCTTCCAAACTTACCATTGAACTTCTGGGGAGTTGACTCTTTGAGTCGAATTGGAAGTGGACTAGGGTGTCACGATCCGAAATTTTCACCTTCAGGACCGTGATGGCGCCTAACATTTCACTTGCTCGGCAAGCCAACGTTAAAATAATCTTAATCATTTTAAGCAAATTAAACTAAACAGAAGTCAATTACTGAAATAAAGTGCGGAAGACCATAACTACCGAATCATCACAATACATCCCCGAATTTGGTGTCATGAAAGGTAATACACATCTAAGATAAGATAGAAGGGGACTTCAAAACTGCGAACGCTGTGCAGTTATACCTCAAGTATCCTCTGAGTAGCCAAATCCGAGAACGTCTATGGTACGCCGCTGGGACCGACTCCAAAATTTGCACAAGAAGTGCAGAGTGTAGTATGAATACAACCGACCCCATGTATTCCGTAAGTGTCAAGCCTAACCTCGATGAAGTAGTGGCGAGGCTATGACATGACACGTACGTAAATAACCTGTACAAGTATATACAAATACGAAGCAACAATAACACAATAAATAATAATTTATAAATTTGGAAGGGAATATGCAAAGGGGAATGATATAGAAATTTCAGCAGGAAGAGAGTCACGTAACAGCCAATTAATTCATCAACAATAAAATGAGCAACTGATAATATGAAAATAACACGTCACCACCCTTCGTGTTTTTACTCTCGTTCCTCCCATAAACTGATAAATAAATAATAATAGTTGGCATGACATCACTCTTCGTGCTTCAACTCTCTTTTGGCACGGCATCACCCTTCATATTTTTACACTCTCTGAAAATGACACGGTATCACCTTCGTGCTTTTAGACTCAAAAATGGCATGACAACACCCTTTGTGCTTTTACACTCTTTCTCACCATGACAATGATAGTATAAATGACAAAAAAACAAAAATGACACGGCATCACCCTTCGTGCTTTTACACTCTTCCTTACCATGAAAATAATAATATAAATTCAGAAGAATATTTAAATGCGGGGATATACACTTATCAATCAATTCAATACCAGAATACCGACTTCACCTTCTAAAATATTCAACAATAATTAAATGAATAATAATTTCATGAATAATGATCAAATAATCAATAATAAACTTAAGCAGGAATATCTTAATTAAATAGGCAATTATTCTCGATAAACAAATTCCACCCGCATGTTTTTACTCAACTACAACGCATAAGTACTCGCCACCTCACATATACGTTGTACCCGCACATTAAATCACGTAGCAAATAGACAAATAAGTCCTACTCCCTCAAGTCAAGGTTAACCACTACACTTACCTCGCTTTGCAACCAAATTCAAGAATCCAATAAACCTTTGCCTCGCAAATTTGTGTCCGAAATCCTCAAATCTAGTCATAAACAATTCAATATACTCAATACAAACCGTAAGAATTAATTTCATATGAATTTACTAATTTTCTGGATTAAAATCCGAAATTCATCTAAACAATATAAGTGGGGCCCACATCTCGAATCTCGAAAACTTATGAAATCCGAATACTCGTTCCGAGACGAGTCCAACCATACAAAAATTATTAAATTCCGATATCAAATGGACCTTCAAATCTTAAATTTTTGTTTTTGGAAAGTTTTACAAAAAATTCAATTTCTTCCATCTAAATCCGAAATAAAGGATGAATATAGACATGGATTTATGAAATATAATCATTTTTGGTTACATAATACTTACCCAATTCGAACCTTTGAAAAACTCCTTCAAATCTCCCAAAAATCGAGGTTTAAAAGTCTAAACGAAATGAAGAAAAATGGCCATTTTTTATTCTTATGTTTCTGCCAATTTTCCTCTTTTGCGACAAAATTGTTGCATCTGCGACGTCGCTTTTGCGACTCAAAATGCCGCTTATGCGAAGAAGTGCTGGCAAGGCGAAGCCTCGCATCTACGCTGCCATCCGCTTCTACGATCGCAGAGTCCTCTTCTGTGGACGCGCGAGCGCGTTCAATTTTCCGCACCTGCGGCTTTTTACCCAGATTGCCCAGGCCGCTTCTGCGGCCAAGGCTTCGTAGAAGCGAAGGCACCTGAAGCAGCAAAATTCAATATTTTTCTTAAGTCCAATTTTTATTCCAATTTCGATTCGAATCACACTCGGGGTACTCGGGACCCCGTCCGAATATACCAACAAGTCCCATAACATAATACGGACTTACTCAGAGTCTCATATCACGTCACACAATGCTGAAATTACAGTTTTAACCTCGATTCGATTTTTTGAGTTTCAAACTTTTCAATTTTTAAAACTCGTGCCAAAATATATTAAATAAATCCGGAATGACTTCAAATTTGGCACACAAGTCATAAATGATATAACTGAGTTATTACAATTCCCAGAATCTCAATCCGAGTCCGATATCAAAAAGACAAATCCGTGGTCAAACTTTGGAAATCTTTAGCCTTTAAATTTTTAGTTTTCGTTAAATGGTCATAACTTGAGCTAGGGACCAGCAAATTATATTCACGCCCTATTCCCAAATCACGATACGGACNGCTTAAGTCCAATTTTTATTCCAATTTCGATTCGAATCACACTCGGGGTACTCGGGACCCCGTCCGAATATATCAACAAGTCCCATAACATAATACGAACTTACTCAGAGTCTCATATCACGTCACACAATGCTGAAATTATAGTTTTCACCTCGATTCGATTTTTTGAGTTTCAAACTTTTCAATTTTTAAAACTCGTGCCAAAATATATTAAATAAATCCGGAATGACTTCAAATTTGGCACACAAGTCATAAATGATATAACTGAGTTATTACAATTCCCAGAATCTCAATCCGAGTCCGATATCAAAAAGACAAATCCGTGGTCAAACTTTGGAAATCTTTAGCCTTTAAATTTTTAGTTTTCGTTAAATGGTCATAACTTGAGCTAGGGACCAGCAAATTATATTCACGCCCTATTCCCAAATCACGATACGGACCTACCAGATCAAAACACTGATCTGGGTCCGTTTGCTAAAAATATTGACCAAAGTCAACTTAATTGAGTTTTAAAGCTATATTTCACATTTTAATCCATTTTCACATAAAGTCTTTCCGAAAAATTATACGGATTGTGCACGCAAGTCGATGAATGATGAATAGTGCTATTTGAGGACTTAGAACACAAAAATAATTATTAAATTTAAAGATGACCTTTTGGGTCATCACATTCTCCACCTCTAAAACAAACGTTCGTCCTCGAACGGAATTAGAAAAGTACCTGAGCTGGTGAAAAGGCGTGGATATTTACTCTAGCAGTCGAGAGGAGCATGAGCAATATCTTCGAATTGTGCTTCAGACCTTGAAGAATAATCAGTAATATGCAGATTTTCAAAATGTGAATTTTGGTTAGACTCAGTTGCCTTTTTGGGGCATGTTGTATTGGCAGAAGGCATAAAAGTGGATCCTAAGAAGATTGAGACTGTTCAGAATTGGCCTAGACCTACTTCAGTTTTAGAGATCCGGAGTTTCCTGAGTTTGGCAGGTTATTATCGTCGGTTCGTGGAGGGGTTTTCATCTATAGCAAGCCTATTGATCAGACTGACCCAGAAAGGTGTTCTATTCGGATGATCAGATGAGTGTGAGTTGAGCTTTCAGAAGCTCAAGACTGCTTTGACTACGATGCCAATGTTGGTATTACCCACAAGTTTAGGATCTTATACGGTGTATTGTGATGCATCTCATGTTGGGCTCGGTGCAGTATTGATGCAAGATGGCAGGGTGATTGCATATGCATCACGACAGTTGAAAGTTCACGAGAAGAATTATCCTGTTCATGACTTAGAATTGGCAGCCATTGTTCACGCGCTAAAGATTTAGAGGTATTACCTTTACGATGTCTCGTGTGAGATATTTACTGATCATCATAGCCTCGGTATCTGTTCAAACAAAAAGATCTCAATTTGAGGTAGAGAAGATAGTTGGAGCTATTGAAGGACTATGATATCACTATTTTGTATCACCCCGGAAAGGCCAATGTGGTGGCCGATTCTTTGAGTAGAAAGGTTGTGAGTACGGGCAGTCTTGCTTATATTCCGGTTGGTGAGAGACCGTTAGCTACAGATATTCAGACTTTGGCTAATCAGTTCGTGAGGTTAGATGTTTCAGAACCTAGTCGGGTTCTAGCTTGCACAGTCGCTCGGTCTTCTTTACATGAGCGCATCAGAGAGCGGCAGTATGATGATCCTCATTTACTTGTCCTTAAGGACACAATGCAACACTGTGATGCCAAACAGGTTGATGTGGGGGAAGATGGAGTTCTGCGAATGCAGGGTCGTATTTGTGTACCTAATGTGGATGGACTTCGTGAATTAATTCTTGAAGAGGCACACAGTTTCAGGTATTCTATTCATCCAGGTGCCACCCAAAATGTATCAAGATTTGCGGCAACATTATTGGTAGAGGGGAATGAAGAAGGATATATTTGCATATGTAGCTCAGTGTCTGAATTGTCAACAAGTTAAGTACGAGCATCAGAGACCTGGTGGTTTGCTTCAGACGTTAGAAATTCCTGAGTGGAAGTGGGAGCGTATCACTATGGATTTTGTTGTTGGGATCCCACAGACTCAGAGAAAATTCGACGCAGTTTGGGTCATTATGGACAGGTTGACCAAGTCAGCACATTTTATTCCAATAGCAGTTACCTATTCTTCAGAGCGGTTAGCTGAAATTTACATCCGCGAGATTGTTCTCCTTCACGGTGTGCATGAGTTTATCATTTCTGATCGAGGTACACAGTTCACCTCGCACTTCTGGAGGGCTGTACAATGTGAATTAGGCATGCGAGTTGAGTTGAGTACTGCATTTTATCCACAGACAGATGGACAATCAGAACACACTATTCAGATATTGGAAGATATGCTTCGCGCTTGTGTTATAGACTTTGGAGGTTCTTGGGATCAATTCTTGCCACTTGCAGAGTTTGCCTATAATAATAGCTACCAGATGAACTGTCACGACCCGAAATTCTCACCTTCAGGACTGTGATGGCACCTAACATTTCACTTGCTAGGCAAATAAACATTAAAATAATCTTAACTATTTTTAAGCAAATTAAATAAAAAAGAAGTCAATTACTGAAATAAAGTGCGGAAGACCATAACTACCGAATCATCACAATACATTCTCGAATGTGATGTCACAAGTGCACGAGTTACTAGAATAATACAAATAAAGGTTTGAATAAAATTCAAGCTATTTGAAAGGTAATACACAACTAAGATAAGATAGAAGGGACGTCAGAAGTGCGAACGCTGTGCAAATATAACTCAAGTCTCCTTTGAGTAGCTGAATCCGAGCACGTCTATGGTACGCCACTAGACCCAACTCCAAAATCTGCACAAAAAGTGCAGAGTGTAACAACCGACCCTATGTACTCCGTAAGTGTCGAGCCTAACCTCGACGAAGTAGTGACGAGGCTATGACAGGACACGTACGTAAATAACCTGTACAAGTATATACAAATACGAAGCAACAATAACACAATAAATAATAATTTATAAATTTGGGAGGGAACATGTGAAGGGGAATGATATAGAAATTTCAGCAGGAGGAGTGTCACGTGACAATCAATTAATTCATCAACAATAAAACGAGCAACTGGTAATATGAAAATGGCACGGCACCACCCTTCATGCTTTTACTCTCGTTCCTCCCATAAACTGATAAATAAATAATAATAGTTGGCATGACATCACCATTCGTGCTTTAACTCTCTTTTGGCATGGCAACATCCTTCGTGCTTTTACACTCAAAAATGACACGACAACACCCTTTGTGCTTTTACATTCTTTCCCACCATGGCAATGATAGTATAAATGATAAAAAGAAATGGCACGACATCACCCTTCGTGCTTTTACACTCTTACTTATCATAAAAATAATAATATAAATTCAGAAGAGTATTAAATGCGGGGATATACACTTATCAATCAATTCAATACCAGAATACCGACTTCACCTTCCAAAATATTCAACAATAATTAAATAGATAATAATTTCATGAATAATGATCAAATAATCAATAATAAACTCAAGCAGGAACATCTTAATTAAATAGGCAATTATTCTTGATAAACAAATTCTACCCGCATGCTTTGACTCAACCACAACGCATAAGTACTCCTCACCTTACATATACGTTGTACCCGCACATTAAATCACGTAGCAAATAGACAAATAAGTCCTACTCCCTCAAGTCAAGGTTAATCACGACACTTACCTCACTTTGAAACCAAATTCAAGAAACCAATAAACCTTTGCTTCGCGAATTCATGTCCGAAATCCTCAAATCTAGTCATAAACAATTTAGTATACTCAATACAAATCGTAGGACTTAATTCCATATGAATTTACTAATTTTTCAGATTAAAATCCAAAATTTATCTCAACATTTATCAGTGGAGCCCACATCTCGAATATCAAAAAAAACTTTATGAAATCCGACCACCCGTTTCGAGACGAGTCCAACCATATAAAGATTATCAAATTCCGATGTCAAATGAACCTTCAAATCTTAAATTTTCATTTTTGGAAAGTTTTACAAAAATTCCAATTTCTTCCATCTAAATCCGAAATAAAGGATGAATATAGACATCAATTTATGAAATATAATCACTTTTGATTAGAGAACACTTACCCAATTCGAACCTTTGAAAAACTCCTTCAAATCACCCAAAACCGAGGTTTAAAAGTCTAAATGAAATGAAGAAAAATGGCCATTTTCGATTCTTATGTTTCTGCCAATTTTTCGCTTCTGCGACGAAATTGTCGCATTTGCGACGAAATTGTCGCATTTGCGACGTTGCTTTTGCGACTGAAAACGCTGCTTCTGCGAAGAAGTACTGGCCAGGCAAGGCCTCGCATCTGCGGAAGAAAATGCGCATCTGCGCTGCCATCCGCTTCTGCGATCGCAGAGTCCGCTTCTGCAGACGCGCGAGTGCGTTCAATTTTGCGCACCTGCGGCTTTTTGCCCAGATTTCCCAGGCCGCTTCTGCGGACAAGGTTTCGCAGAAGCGAAGGCACCAGGAGCAGCAAAATTCCAGATTTTGCTTAAGTCCAATTTTTGTTCCGATTTCGATTCGAATCACATTCGGGGTACTCGGAACCCCGTCCAAATATACCAACAAGTCCCATAACATAATACAGACTTAATCAGAGTCTCATATCACGTCAAACAATGCTGAAATTATAATTTTCACCTCGATTAGAATTTTTGAGTTTTAAACTTTTCAATTTGCAAAACTCGTGCCAAAACATATTAAATGAATCTGGAATGACTTCAAATTTGGCACACAAGTCATAAATGATATAACAGAGCTATTCCAATTCCCAAAATCTCAATTTGAGTCCGATATCAAAAAGTCAAATCCGTGGTGAAACTTTGAAAATCTTTAGCCTTTAAATTTCTAGTTTCCGTTAAATGATCATAACTTTAGCTAGGGACCTCCAAATTAAATTCCGGGTATACGCCCAAGTCCCAAATCGAGATACGGATCTACTAAAATTTTTAAAATACTGATCCGGGTCCGTTTGCTAAAATTATTGTCCAAAGTCAACTTAATTTAGTTTTAAAGCTCTATTTCACATTTTAATCCATTTTCACATAAAGACTTTCCGAAAAATTATACGGAATGCGCACGCAAGTCGAAAAATGATGAATAGTGCTATTTTAGGTCTCAGAACACATAAATAATTATTAAATATAAAGATGACCTTTTGGGTCATCACATTCTCCACTTCTAAAACAAACATTCGTCCTCAAACGGAATTAGAAAAGTACCCCAGCTGGTGAAAAGGTGTGGATATTTACGTCTCATGTCCGACTCGGACTCCCAGGTAGCTGGCTCAATTGATTGACCTCTCCATTGCACCTGAACTGAAGGATAACTCTTAGACCTCAGTTGTCGGACTTGCTGGGCTAGAATAGCTACCGACTCCTCTTCATAAGTCAAATCCTTGTCCAATTGGACTGAGCTGAAATCTAACACATGGGACGTATCATCATGATATTTTCGGATCATAGATACATGGAACACCGGATAAATCGCTGATAAACTAGGTGGTAATGCAAGCATGTAGGCTACTTCGCCCACCCTTTCAAGAATTTCGAAGGGTCCTATATACCCAGGGCTCAACTTACCCTTCTTTCCAAACCTCATTACACCTTTCATAGGTGAAACCCGGAGCAATACTCTTTCTCCAACCATAAATGCAATATCATGAACCTTACGGTTGGCATAACTCTTTTGCCTAGACTAAGCTGTGCGAAGTCGATCCTGAATAATTTTGACCTTATCCAAGACATCCTGTACCAAATCGGTACCCAACAACCGAGCCTCTCCTGGTTCGAACCAGCCAACTGGAGAACGACATCGCCTCTCGTACAATGCTTCATACAGAGCCATCTGAATGCTCGACTGATAGCTATTATTATAGGCAAACTCCGCAAGTGGCAAGAATTGATATCAAGAACCTCCAAAGTCTATAACACAAGCGCGAAACATATCTTCCAATATCTAAATAGTGCGTTTTGACTGTCCGTCTGTCTGTGGATGAAATGCGGTACTTAACTCAACCCGCGTACCTAACTCACGCTGTACAACCCTCTAAAAGTGCGAGGTGAACTGCGTACCTCAATCAGAAATGATAGACACATGCACACCGTGAAGGCGGACAATCTTGCGGATGTAAATTTCAGCTAACCATTCTGAAGAATAGGTAATTTCTATTGGAATGAAATGTGCTGACTTGGTCAACCTGTCCATAATGACCCAAACTACATCGAATTTTCTCCTAGTCTGTGGGAGCCCAACAATAAAATCAATAAAGATACGCTCCCACTTCCACTCAGGAATTTCTAACTTCTGAAGCAAACCACCAGGTCTCTGATGCTCGTACTTAACTTGTTGACAATTCAGACACCGAGCTACATATGCAACTATATCCTTCTTCATTCCCATCCACCAATAATGTTGCCGCAAATCTTGATACAGTTTAGGCGGTGATGTCGCCCAAACTCACACCACAAATATAGGTAGTGAGGCGGTCGAAGCAATAATAAAACGCAACGTAAGTCGGGGTCAAATCCTCAGGGAGTTAGAATTGGGATTAGATATATATTTAGTGTAATTGTACAATATGCATTAGATTACACTTCCACATTCTTGTTTGTTGTTTTTACTTCTACTTTAAACTATTGATTGCAATTATAAAACTAGGAGATAATTTTTGGTTTTGATTGTGTTTCAAATGATAAAAGATCTAGGGCCGTGACTTCCACCTAGGTTGTTACCTAATGGATTGAAAACTCTAGGACAAGCCTGATTGGCCGGGGTTATAATATAGCAATCACACGCAATTACCCACTCTATACCTCTCGGTAGTTTAAGTGGTTTTGCCCAATTTGGCTTTCTCAAGTCCAAATGGGTATTGCACAAAACAAGTGATAAATGCTCAAGTCGGGTCTTACTATCTCTAGATTCAACCCTTTAATTTGGGCTATCAATTTCTTGAGTTCACCCCAATTTCTTGTTAGCCATGTTTTTCTAGACTTAATCTCTCTTTCTCAAGTAGAGACTAAGCCAATTAGGCATGAATCAATATTTACAACCATTAATTCTTGAATTCAAGAAAGAACTATGCTAAATATCACTAACCTAATCACAAACAAGTCCTAAATCAAACACCCATTAAGTACCCACACTAGGGTTGGGCCACAACCCTAGCTAGAAATTTAGCTACTCATGAAAAATGAAGAAATACAAGAAGAAATTAAGATAGAATGCATAATAATTGATTAGGGAAAGAAAATATAATGTTTAGAAGCTAGTCTAGTATAATATTACTCAAAACAGTAAAGAAAAATGGCTAAGGTACTCTCCCAAAACAAAACTTACCCTAAAAATAACAAAACAATTCTATTTATACTAAGCTGAAAATATCTGAAAAAAATGCCCCTGCGGAGGTTGTGTGGTAGCATAATTATGTGTGCGATCCACACAATGAGACTTGGCTTGACAGGTTCCAGTTCTGCGGCCGCACAATTCTGGATTACGGTCGCACTCTTTCAACTACTACAGACCGCACATTTGTTAGTGCGACCCCACTCTTGCTTCTGCGACCACATAATTATAGTGTGGTCCGCACTCCTTGATCTTAGGCTCTGTCCGTGTGAGACTTCTGCGGACCGCATAAAAATGAGTGCGGTCACGCTCTTGATTATGCGGCAGCACAAAAATGGTGCGGTCTGCATTTCTTCTTGAACTTGAAATCCCATCTCTCTGATCTTTGTCTTCTACGGCCGCACCAGAATTATGCGGTCCGCACTTTACATGTCATTTCTTGTCAGAGGGTTTCTTCATTATCTGCGGCCACACTCGATATTGTGCGGTCCACATAGTGCCCTTTTTGCCTTGTTTTGCTTGGCCTCAATCAATTAACTCAATTCCCACCTCCACTAGAAAAAGGGCTATTTCAGCTGGCCTAAGGTGAATCAATCACACATTAATTGGGACCAACAATTACCCACAACACGAATGAATTATCAACAATGCAATGATTTGACTTTTTGAGTACCCTAGTTCTAATGTGACACTAGAGCATCAAGAGTTGACTTTATTCATCAAGGGAGCTCCCTCTTTCATGTAGGTCATTGTGGATCCCAAACTCCTCCTCCTTTACTCTCCGTTAGCAAATCTCACTTTAAAATGCAACTCTCAATTCAAGGATAGTGAAAAGTTCGCTCGTCTCTCTCAAAAGAATATCACAAGTATGACTTTAGGTACCATATGCTTGCCCCTCATGTAAATCACCACTAATGCAAGCTCACTCCACTTGAAATCACGTAGGGCTTTTTCGGGATGTAATGAAGGCTTTTAGGATCAAGGTAGGACTTGATGGACTAGAATGGGTTCATCTTTCCTTAAGCACCCCATTTTCTCTTTTTGGATCATACTTTGTCGACTCTTTGAGTCAATTTCTTTTTCGTCGAGGGAACTAGAGAGATGTAACGCCACTCTTTCTTGATCATGACATTCATTTTTCTCCTTTTATATTTACTCCATGCCTTTCATCCTTGCTTTTCTTTGAATCCCTTCAACTTTTTACTTTATTCACTTTCTTTTTGGCATTTTTTTATTTCTTTTCTTTGCCTTCCTTTTCTTCATTTCTTTATCTTCTTTGTAACTTTATATCACTTTCAAACTCCTCGTCTCTCCCCCCAAACTTATGTTTTTTGCCAATTGATTCTCAAGAATGCTAAGAAAAGGTTGGGTGCCAAGAGAGGGTCATTACCAAATAGATAAAGGCTTGTAACGTGGCTATTGAAAGAAAAAAGGGCTTAGGCTCAAATGGGTTGACTAGGGATATCACATTGGTAGGCTATGGAAGATTTCAAATTTCAAATTGGACCAAGGAGAGCCTACAATCATTTCTCAAGCCAAGCTACACTTAGAATTTTGCCTAGAAAAATATTCAGAGCAAGTTCTAGACTATTAGCACGGGTAGTTGGACTTGCAATTCAATACCTCACCTCTCACACTGCTGGATTGATAAAGAGAAAGGAATCGAGGGCCCACAATAACCCTAGTTGAGATTTAGAATCACAAATGGCTCGACTGAACCACTCGATGACTACTTAAGTCAACACAAGAGTCAAAAAGTCACAACTAGAGCTAATTTCTGCCAACAACTTGTTTTTAACCATAATAGTGTGGGTAAATGTGTTGGTACCAAGTGAAGCATGTTAGAGACCTTTTTATTCATTACTACTATTGTTTTTTGCCTAAACTTAAAAGAAAACAGACTCAATCCCTTAAGAAGGTTGTTACGCTATCTATCGTTGCGAAGAGCCACCCGGTTCACACAAAATCCACCTTTGAAAAGCACCGTGGTATTAAGAAAACCAAAGGTTTATTTTTCACTCAAACGTAAAAAAAAAACTAACAAATCAAAAAGAAGTTACTAAAATAAATAAGAAGTTATACTACTAAGAAAGACAAACTAAAGAAGCTAAACTACGGAAAGTAAGGCAAACGAATATACAAACCGAGGGGAAAATGAATATAAACATCAAGGGAAAGGGAAGAATATATACATAACCAAAGAGAAAATAAAGATTGAAGAAAAATAGTATAAGAGTTATTACAGACCAAATGTCAATGTCAAATCAATCAAAATAGACCACCCCCCGAATAAAAATGAGCACTGTCCCCAATGCTTATAAAAAATAAGAACAAGAAGGGGTAGAGAGTTAAGAGAACTCCCTATGTGGTCTCAGTTTGCATGGCATCCTCAGCACCCCCGGTCTCCTCTAACTGTATCTCATCATCACCTAGCTGAGGGACAACAGGGTTGCTGAGCATCTGTATCATCTCCTCAGCGGTGTGGGCAGTTGAAACCGGCTCCTCAGACTGGCCGGATGCTGCCTCTGGTGCTTCGGGTACTGCTGGTGCTGGCTGTGCTGTTGGAACTGCTCGTGCTGTCTCCATGAGTAAATCTAGTGGTAGATCTCCGGCAGATGCAAGCTTGGTAATTATTGTCAACTTATCCACCGACTTCTTCGAAGCTTGAGACTTCTACATTTTCTTTACCTGCTTTCCCAACTCCTCAATGACATACCCATATGCCACCAGAGTCTTCATAATGGTCTTCTGGTTATCCAAAGTCTTCTTCAATGTTTCCTCCACTGACGAAGGTACCTGTGGTGCAGCCTGGGCAGAAGACTGTGCTGCAACAACACTGGATATGTCAGACATCTTTGAAGTAGCTGCCTGTATCCAGTTGTTGAGACTCGCCAATATTTGGGAGACTCGCAGCGTAGTCAGTGGATAAGTAGATGAAGTTGGAACTGATAATGGAGCTGATGGTCTGGAAGAAGAAGGTGGTGGCATGTCCGCTGTCCCGGTGGAAGGTCCGGTTGCTGTGGAAGGCATAGCATCTGTGGAGGGCTCAGCAGCTGGATCAGTAACTACTACCGTTGGCTCCTCAGACTGGCCAGCGGAGGTAGTTGCCTTGCCCTTGAACTTCAGGTTGTCAGATCCTTGTAGGTGGTACCATGATAAAGGCTTCTTGGCCTTTACCTTAGTATCATATTGCCTCAGCTCCACCTTTTGATCATTGAAGTACTCTGTGAGGAAGTTCGGGTAAGGGTAGGATCTCTCATCCTTCTGGACAGCCAAAGTGATGTTGGTTGACATTATAGCACCCACATTGATTGGGTACCTGATAAGTAAGAATTTTAGCATATTAATTGCTCTCTTTTACTTGTGTTTTGGGCCAAAAATGAGTGAAGGTATTCCCAGAAACTAGCTTAATATGCTTTCTTGCAGGGATTGTTCAAAATGAGCCAAAAGAGCCATAATCAACTCATAAAGGAGTCAAAACTTGAACAAAAACCAAGACTGGGCCAAGAGGTGTGGAAGCAGACTGCGACAAAAAAGTGCGGCCACGAAAGTATCAACACGGACGCGGCCATTCTTTCGAGGTCCACGATATGAAGAATCACAGAGATGG
Source organism: Nicotiana otophora (assembly GCA_000715115.1). Taxonomy (NCBI): domain Eukaryota; kingdom Viridiplantae; phylum Streptophyta; class Magnoliopsida; order Solanales; family Solanaceae; genus Nicotiana; species Nicotiana otophora. Next base: position 74,523 of record AWOL01S0002267.1, read on the forward strand.
TTTTTTGGGCACAAACATGAACGCGGACCGCGACAAGAAGATGCGGCGGCGAAAGTACCAGCATGGCCGCAATGGGAATTCTGCGGACCGCGGTTGCTACGGTTCAGAGAGTGCATAATTCAAGCAAAAATGAGAAGGGCGGTCCGCGTCAAAGTTACGCGGCCGCGAAAGTTTCTCACGCGGACGCGATGGAAATTACATGGTCCGCAGAACAAGGTTCAACCCAGGTCCAGATGTGAAGAAATGCGGACCGCGATCAGAATTATGCGGCCACGAAAGCAAGTGTGCGGCCGCGGTCAGCACTACGCAGCCGCGAAACTTCCGCAGGGGTATTTTTGTCCGTAAATTTTAGCGTAGTATAAATAGATCTTTTTGTCAATTTTAGGTTATGTTATGTTTTTGATGAGTACGTGAGACGGCTAGGTTTTCCCTTTTGGGCAATTTTGTACAAGATTTACCTTATAACATTAGATTTTCATCTTTTAATTTAGTATTATGGATTATATCTTCTCTTTATTTTTGATTTATGCTATTATTATGAGTAGCTAGACCCATATCTAGGGTTGTGACCCAATCCTAGTGTGGGTATTTAATGGGTCTTGAATTTTAGGGCTTAATTATTTATGGGTTAGTGATATTTAACCTAGTTCATGCTAGAATTGTAAAATTAGTGATTGCAAACACTGATTCATGCCTTTGTGACTTAGGCTCTTCTTGAGAATGAGGGGCTAAGTCTAGGAAAACTATGCTAACAAGGAATTGGGGTGAACTCAAGAAATTGATAGCCCCAATAAAAGGGTTAAACCTAGAGATAGTAATACCCGACTTGAGCTAATATCACTTGTATTGCATGAATACCCATTTGGACTTTAGAAAACTAAATAGGGCAAAATCACTCAAACTACCGAGAGGTATAGAGTGAGTACTTGGGTGTGATAGCTATAGTACAACCCCAATCTGTCACGACCCACAATTTCCACCTTCGGACCGTGATGGCGCCTAACATTTCACTTGCTAGGCAAGCCAACGTTAGAATAATATTAACCAATTTTAAACAATTTTTAAATTATTAATAATCAAAGAAACAAATGCGGAAGCAAAATTTGAAATATAGTGAATAATTCATAAAAACAACAGTGTCTAAATACCATCCTAGAATTGGTGTCACAAGCGCACGAGCTTCTAGAATAATACAAATAACGATCTGAATAAAATGAAGCTGTCTGGAAATAAACAAACAGCTAAAGTAAAATAGAAGGGGACTTCAGAACTGCGAACGCCATGCAGTTATACCTCAAGTCTCCTCCGAGTAGCTGAAATCCGAGCAAGTCTATGGCACGCCGCTGGGACCAACTCTGAAATCTGCACAAGAAGTGCAGAGTATAGTATTAGTACAACCGACCCCATGTACTGGTAAGTACTGAGCCTAACCTCGACGAAGTAGTGACGAGGCTAAGGCGGTTCACTTACATTAACCTGTATGTAGTATTAGTAACAACAGCAATAATAGAAATAAATCATGTAACTCATTTATAATGATTCAAGCCAACTCAGCAGTTATAACCAATTATGATTTCCATCAATTCTGTTGCAGCGTGCAACCCGCTCTCATAATATATTCACATTCAGTTCACAATATATTCACATTCAATTCTGCTGCAGCGTGCAACCCGCTCTCACAATATATTCATATTCAGTTCTGTTGCAATGTGCAACCCGCTCTCACAATATATTCATTTTAATCAAGTCGGTTGCGGCGTGCAACCCGATCCTCCAATATGGAATTTTAATAAGTCTGTTGCGACGTGCAACCCGATCCTCCAATATGGACTTTTAATAAGTCTATTGCGGTGTGCAACCCGCTCCTCCAACATATTCATTTACCAATTTTTGTAGAACAATTTCCCCAATAAATGTAACAATTAATATAAAATTATAAGACAACAAGCATACAATAATTATGATTAAATTATGAAACAAACAATGACAAATAGCGAAATATTATAGAAATCAGGGAGAAAATAGGCAGTTTAATATTTAATATGCTAAATGTCAAATAACAATTAAAATACATAATTCAAATAGCATGTAACAATTAATGCA